>VZTL01017356.1:1400-17219 GCA_013400535.1 Scopus umbretta
AAAAAAAAAAACCAAACACCAAACAACACAAAGAAACAAAACATTCGAGACTAATATTTTTTAGTCACACTCCTTTTAGCTGCATACACACATCACACATGCACGCACACATATACATGTACATAGAGAGTGTAAACCTGTATCTATTGGAAATATTTATCAGGACAAATTGGATTTTTTAAGTCAACATTAACACAGTTCAACATTAATGAGATGGGAAACAAAGTAAACATGAGAAATGCATAAAAACATGAATCTGATTTTGATCTGAAACATACAACTTCAAGCTCAGTCTTTTTAAATTGACAGAGATTTACTCCAGATTTATACCATTTTAGTGGATCTTTAAGGGCTGATGATTACTGCAGCTAATTACTCAGATTGGAACAATCAGGATGCACTAAATCTGGAAACATGAAGCAGTCCAGTCTCAGCTTGAGACTAGAGATTGGGCTCAAGAGTGGAGGTAACACGAACAAAGACCGTTCAGCCTTAAATTACTGTGCTGTGTAACTTTCTCCTTGTTCTCACTGAAGAGAAGCCATTTTAAGTAAATGAGGAGAACCAAATGCCTGAATGAATTTTTGGGAGGCATAACAGATACATGCAACAAAATGGAGTTTTGTCAAAAGAATTACTTTGTTGTCAGATTGGAACTGTTTTTATTGCCTCTATAAAAAGCCTCAGGGTTGTTTTAAGCCAATATGTAACAACTGATTCCTTGTAAAAGTTTACAGACTGCCAGAATGACAGATTTCACAGCAGTTAAATTTCAAAAGCTGTAAAAATAATATGTTTAAGAAATACATTTAAGCCTACCTATCAGCTTTGAGAAAAGGAAGAAATAACTGAACATGTACAGTCCATGCTGCCTACACGTACATAATTAACAAAATATTTTTTTCAGATGGTGATGCTTTGGAAGAAAAGGAGCTGATAAGACAAAATGGAGGAGATTTATTTCTTTGTTCTAGAGGTGCTAAGACTCCAGACAGCAAAATAGTATTGTAAGCCAAACTGTAACTCTTCGGTGCTT
Organism: Scopus umbretta; assembly: GCA_013400535.1. Classification (NCBI taxonomy): domain Eukaryota; kingdom Metazoa; phylum Chordata; class Aves; order Pelecaniformes; family Scopidae; genus Scopus; species Scopus umbretta. The sequence goes on from VZTL01017356.1 coordinate 2,437, forward strand.
TGCAGGCATGTAAAATAAAATAGAGAACAACTCCTGCCACTACATGTGATGCTATAGAAGCAGAGAAATCATCATGGAGCATGAACTGCTCTGTTCCCTGCCTCTGAGTAGAGGATCCTGTTCAAGACTTCTCTTCTGGGTCATTATCCAGCTGGTCGATAGGGCCTCAGAAACAGCAGTGACAAGATCCAATTCTTTTAGGAGCTGGGAGGCCATTAGGGGTTTTTAGTGGAGACATTTTACAGACAGTCTATAGAGCCACCTCTGAGATTAATGTGAGCTCTGTTACTGACTTCAATGGGAGATCAAGCTGCTAGAGGAGCTGGGAACAGCCCTGATCGCCCCAAATTCCAAGGATTTGGTAGTGTTTCATTTCTGACACAGAAGGAAAATGGGATTTCAAAAAAATGAACTGAAAAGGTCTATGTCCCTAAAACACGATTTCAGGGCACCCAGCTGTGTTTAGGTCCTTGTTCTCCAGAATTTGGAGTCTTGCTCCCATAGCTCAAGCAAGTAATCTGACTGTAAGAAAGCTTGGAATTCTGGCATGGGTTAACTCTTTATTTCTTTCTAACTTTTTTTGAAGAAGAAGCATCCCCAACCAAAAACAGTATTTTAACTTAATCATTTCTCAAAAATATTTCAGGCTTAATGAAAGAATTTTTTCAATGTAAATAAACGGGGCGTTTGAAACTTCTTATGCTAGCTTTAGTCTTCTAGTGACATATTACTTTCTTTACCATACAGAATTTAATATCCAAAGCCCAGCTGAAGGTTTGTGCAACCTCTATATAATAGAAAACACAAAACACAAAAGCATGGTATAAGAGACTTTATCAGAATTTTTTTTCTCCTACATTCCCTAAACAAAATAATTTGTCCCATTGCTCTCTTTTCTGTGAATCTAAAGGCTTGTATGTGGAATTTAAGAAATCACAGGGAACTGTTACATGAAAAACCAAGTGTGAGGAAGGTGTTAGGTCTGAATAGTTTCCAAGTAATTCAGTTCTTTACAAGAAAATAGTCTAATGTTTTTGCCAATGAAAGAGTTTGCCATGACTTCATTGTGCTTCAAAAAAAAACCAAACAGGCTCCTAGTTAAGATATTAATCTTCTCTTATCCAAATACAGGGCAGCATACAGGATCACCAAACACATTGATTAGACATTCCTAATAATTAATACATATAAACTCATCTGAATCAGTTGCAAACTGAAAGGTAAAATTTGTATTGCTATTTATGATTAATATTAACAATCATAGCCAATGACAAGCTTTTGCTAACTCTTTGAGTAAGGAGAAGAAACAGCATTGTTATCTTCTCTGGTCTCTTCTTTTTTTGGGAGAGGTGGATGTGCATGTTACAAGAGATAAGGGACATTCCTCTGACACCGGAGAGAGGAGGCAGCAGCGGGGTAGCAGCAGGCAAACTGCCCTCACCCAGGGGCAGGGGCAGGGGCAGGCACTGCCCTACTGTGGGGATTCACACCCAGGGTGCTCAGGGAGCTGCTTAATCATGAGGCAGACAAAGAACAAAGGAGCCCTGAGCCATGGCTCTCTTACATTAAGGTATTTGCTGGTCAAGGAGCACTGGCACCCTCCCGCTAATCCCATGTGTCAAGAGCACATCACACAGCTCGTCTCTCCCACCCCAGCCATGGCCGCTCTTTCCCTAGGAAAGTTCTCTGACAAACCGCTGCCTTTGTTGGCATAGCTTAACCTATAGAAAGGGGACTGAAATGTATCTCCTAACATGGAATCTGAGGCTGCCTTTGGTAATTCTGAATCCTCTTACATTGTGGGAAAGTTCAAAGAGCAGCTCTGATCACTATGACATTGAATTTCTAAGAAACCTATAACAGGATTAAGGGAAATAAATATGAATTACGGTATTTAAAGGAAAAGAATGAGAGGAAAATATCTGGAGGGCTTTTTTAGAGCATTTGGATAGAGGTGATCTGAGAAGAGGATGATAAAGGAAGCAGCCAAATTTGTAACTAGGGACAGAGGTTGAAAGTTTCCTTTTAAAACACTTTCAAATTTCAGCTATAGCTTATAAGAGATTTAAGGATTGGAGTGAAATCATTGAGCTCCAGCTGACTTCATTAGAGCTGCTCATGTGAGGAAAGTGAGCAGGATTTGGCCATAAAACAAAAAGTTCTTTGGCCTTGTTTTCATTGCCAAATATTTTCTAATTGATACTGCATGTAAACTCTGCCCTCTGCTAATACGCTAAATAATCAATGCTATCCAAGCCCATGGCTCATTTTCTGCCTAAGATGTGATTTTGTTTGTATCACTGACACAGGGAAGATGAGGGAGTGGGAAGGGGTTGTGCCATTGGACCGTTCCTTCCTCATGTGGTGCCGCGTTTGTGTTATTCCATGCTCACTAACGGAGAGGCCGTAGCCCTCTTAGCTGTAGTCCCTTGGTAAACCCCCACCCAGTTGTAATCTCCTGCACCTTGAGGAAAAAGGGATTCCTCTACTTTCTCCAAACACTGCATTATGTCCCTGCAACTACCAGCCAGCTTTAAAGACAGACTGATTATCCAAATCCTTACAAATTATATGTGACCTTTGGAAAGCTACCTGATTAGGGAGAATGTACTTCAGGGCTTGGAAACCCACAATGTCCTGAAAAGAAATGGGGAATACTTCAGGCATCTCAGCTAATTTTGGTAAATTGTAGTATAAACTCCAAGACAGGATTGTGATTTACTGGGCATTTTGCTCAATTTTTTTGATTAATAATGTTGTTTTGCAGCATTAAAAGCTTACTAAGGAAACATGTTCAACTTCACTGCATAATGAAAGACTATTTTCAGCATACAAAACCCATGACTTAAGGCTAGTCTCTAAAGTAAAATTCTATTTCCCAACTGTTGCTTATTCTCTGACGGTATTCGTATATGTTATGAGACCAGATGTATGAAAAAAAGTACCTTGATATTACACTCTTCTCTCAGAAGCTTCCCATACCATCTCTCAGTTGCACAATTCTTGGTGGCGGTACTTGAGGCTGACTCTATATTGATCTTTCTGTGTCTAGAAAATAGTGAAACTACTGAAAAAACTTACAGTAGCAGCTACTAATGATACCTAATGACTCATGAAAAGAGAAGAACTTTCTGTTAAGATTTTCCTCACTTGTCTTCCACTGTTATTGACTAATTTTGTAATAATTACATTCGTTTCATAGGTTGATTCAATATTTAAGGAATTATAATATCAGTAAGTTACTCTTAAATCTAACACAATTCTATCAAACAGAAGCAGTCGCACTTTTAAAGCATCTTTGAATTAGTTTTTGCTTGAAGTGAGGAAGATCTTAAAGCACCCCAAATCATGCAAACTCAGTGAAAAAAGTCCAGATATTGAGAATGTTGATGCATTTTTCCTATAATAAGTCATCCTTGTAGCCAAAAATATGCACTTTTTTTCTCATCTAATTGTGAGTTTCAGCCATTACAGTTTCATTATGTTTTTTCTTGCTACATTCAAAATGTTATTGCCCCCACCTTGTGTTGCTCTTTGATAAGTGAGACAGACTGAGTGCTTTGACTACTGCACGGTAACATCAGATTGTTTGTTTTCTAATCATTCTTCTGTGAACATTCTTCAGTGATAAACAGCCTGTACAGACTACACACTCCAAAACAGGACAGAGGGAGTTGGATTTCTCTCAAATTACAACCCAGATGGCTCCGTGCAAGGTAGACACACTAAGCTCTCTTTGTAGTCAGTCAGGAGAAAGAGCTTCTTTTCATGTGTGATTCACTGGGTACTTTGTACATTTGAGATGAGATGAATAATACCCTAGAAGTGCCTATTTGTAGATAACCACATCATTTCAATGAATTCTAATATTCCAGAAGTGGTAGCATTAGTAAAAACTACATATGCAAAGTTCTTTATCCTACTCAATTTCCTCAACTTATGTACTCAGCAATTGTGTTTGCCTATTTGTCCAGAGTGTTCCCGGAAGACTTCACATTCTGCTGTTCAGTCTCTATAACCAAAGTCAATTCCTCATCCATGTATATATACTATATCTCTCACTGTAATACATGCATTTTTACTACACATCTAGATAAAATGGCTAGTATATTTATATGGTTTGCAGGTTTTAATATATCTGACATTTTTTGCTTGTCTCAGAGGACTAAGTGAGTCAAGTAGTACCATCCCAATGACTTGTATTTCACTGTTACTGCTCTGCAGACTTTTGTGTGGTCTATACAATCCCTCTGATAGTTTTAGGTTTTGTTGTGAGTCACTGATAAAAACAGTCACCAGCTAGGTTTGGGAACATATTCCCATTAGAAACTGAACAGGGATTCCACACCTAGTGTTAAACTGGAATCTCTCTGATAGATCTCAAAACATAAAGCTTTACAATATGTTACATGTATGTTATTCCTAGTTTGTTAATAGTAAATCCACCCATTACACATTCAGACAGTTGAATTTAAAGATACTGCTGCAACACTACTGCTATTATCAGCAAATCTAGCAAGATAATAAAAAAAAAAAAGAGAGAAACAGAACAGAACTATTGAATGAGCCATGCTCTCCCTTTTCCACAAATAGCATCAGGGTAGTTTTATGATTTTATAAATCATGAAAGGATTTATGGGTTTTGGCTGTAAAAAGAATTGGAATGAGTGCAAAGTGTAATCAGTGCTCCTCAGGACAAGTCTACTGGCTTCAGGGAAACAGTGCCAGACATAACTACTTGCCACTGTGAAAAGGAATTATATTCTTTCACATGTTTGAACATATAATGCATACACATGCATGAGCAGAAAAGTACACAGTTCATATATGTGAGTATGTGCATTGGATTTAAAATCTCTTGGTACAAGTTTGCTCTCAAACTTCAGCAAAGGGCTCTCATGACTCAAGTCTGGTACAGAAGATACCAATTTCCTCACACTGTTTATGGAGTCTCTCTAATTCATTTTATATGGATAGCAGTGATACACTTTATTAATCATTTTATGGATCATGTGGATCCCATTCTCCAAATAAGGAAATATCTAACATGTTCATAGGTTTTCTGATTTCTTATATGGATAATCTAACAGCATTGGTGCATTACACAACTGCATGTTAGCATACAAAATGCCCTGAAGAGAAGGTGTTCTGTTGGTGTCTATTATTAATTTCAGTATGCTTTCATTATAGCGAAAGGGGTTTTTTTTTAAATTCATATTAATTGCTAAAAGATTAACAATTACTCCAGAATCTAAACCAAGAAATGGTTTAGAATAATCTTGTTAGTATTTCTTTCCTTAGAAACACCAGTTAACCCAAACTGATACAGTTTATCAGAAAGGGAAACTTCTGACAAATTTCCATTACCATATTTGAGTTGTTTTTTTTGAAATTCTGAGATGCTCTGTTACAATATTTTCTCAACAAAAGAACATATATCTTCCTTGTTAAGAGAACCATACTCATAGCAGTGGAGAAAAATATTTCAGACCCCCCCAAAAATAAAATTTTTTCAATATTAGTGGCAGGAAACAATTCAACTTGATGTCATTTTAATGTTCATCCGTGTATGTGCATTTTACATATGATAAACATTAAAATACAAAAGTAAAAGTCTTTGTTACATCAGATTAAAGGTGTCAAATAGCAAATCCGTAGGAGAGAGTATAAGAACAAGCAAACAGTTCTACTTATTCAGGCTATGTTTTGAAATGCAGGGATTTATTGCTCAGTGACTACCAAACATTTAATAAGGATGGATGACTTTTCTTCCAGGACGTATTCTCTTTTTTTGAACATATGCAAACTTGGAGCTTCTACAGCATCTTATTATGAAGCATTTCAAGTATAGCTATGCATTTTATGCCACTTGCAAGCTTCATTTCATGCTCCCAACTCTTTTTTCATTTGAAACAATGAATAATTGCCTATCTACCTTCTCAGCAGCTCCCATCATAGCTAGCCATACATATGTTTCCTAGGCTGAAAACCCCTTGAAAATCCTATTTATTGTTTCTTATACAAAATCTGTTCTTTATCTTTTAATTTCATTTCTTAAAGACTTTTGACAGCCCAATTTTTCATCCTGGTTTAGTCTGGGAAAAATTTTTGAAATATTAAAAAAAAATTCTTTGGGGATAGGAAAAATCTTTTTTTGTCCAGCTCTAGCTTTCAATTCTTTTTTACTATTAAGAACAAAGCATACAAAATCCACAAACATGTATAATACATCTGGAAACATGTACTTCAACATAGAGAGAGACTTGGACAATGAAATAAATTTACTCTCCCTGATTTCCTCAGGTGATTTGTTACCATGCAAGATTCTTCTATTTTATTTTCATTAAATGTATTTACCATTAATAATATATACCATCTGTTTGAGTTGGGCTCCAATTTGTAGTGCTATAAATTAGAAGTCACTTTTCAGAAATCAGTATGATTTTTGCTCAAGATAATAAACTTGGCTATATTCTACTGTTTTCACTCATGTAACGGAACTTTATAAACAGTAAAGTCTGTAGAAAAAAATTCAGATAACCTCAAAAGCCAAGTCATCATCATGACTCACAGAGTTCCAAAGGGCGTTAACATTTACAGATACCCAGATTAAAAGGTGCAATTTTAGATAATATTTAGCACATCTTCAGGTCATTTTCAAATGATTTATGTGTATATATTAAAGAAAACCAATAATAACTTTTGAAAATCAAATGGTCTTATGCATTGATTCTGCAAGCTTACCATTCTGGCTATACCAAAGCCTCTAATGATAGTAATCAACGTGATTCTGGATGTTATGTATTATCTGCATAAAAAGTAAAAGTTTTTATAGTTCTTTGCTTAATGATGAAGTAAATAAGTTAGATACCAGGAAAAGCCAATTGGGTGAAAGGGAATATCCGTAGGAAAATAAACTGTGAAAAAAGGGAATAGATATGCTTTCTCCTGATACCTTCAAACCAAGGATATGTGCTTCTCCAGAAGCTATGTTTCACCAATAGTAGATAATAAGAGAACAGTATAGTAGTGACTATGTAGTATGTAATGATCTTTGCTATATAAGACATTACACAGGAAGAGACATTGATCCCTTTCGCCTCACCCTTTTTTTTCAACTTTGAGGGCTTATCCATGGAGTAAGTTGTCATGGGTGTCTTCATAAAATCTGATGGATTGAAGTGCACCTCAGATATGGAGCCACAGACTGAATGACAAAAGCAGAAAATGACATTTAAATTAAATGTATAAAAAAACTGGGAAAGAAACAAACAATTTGTGCATGGGAGTGGCATTGGCTAAACCAATTATTGTTCTGCAAGGCGTTTTTAGTTAAGCTCAATTCATCCACAGCTTATTTTAAAATAACTTTTTCTTTTTTCCTGCTATTAATTTAGGACTGCAAGACAGTTACTATCTAACAGATAAAGACCTAGGAAATCTAATAATAAAATACATTAACATCGATGTTAATGATGGGTGCAACTTTCCAGCCTTGCTAGATTTTGTGTCATAAAAAGTATTCAAGACAAAATCCAGCTCTGTAATTGTTGTTAAGACTGGCCAGCATACCAGAAAACAAATTATGCCTGATATGTTTACATGCTGTCTTCCTTCTACAAGACAAAGAATGTAATTTCCAGTAGTTCTCTTAATCTTCTGTCAAAAATTTTACTATTACTCCATACCAAAAAGGTAGCATATATTGCAGAAAAAGGAAAACATAAAACAAACTAGGCAATTTAATGTGGAGACTGAGAGAGTGATTTTACTGAACCAGCTGCCAAAGGAGCCAATTAACTTTTTTACTGTGAAGCTCCAGAGAAAGCAGAAGAAATAGCTTACCAAAATACTGGGGGGACGTGTGTATTGTTAGAATGAATATGCAAGGAAGGTTTTCATTCTGTCTAGCATTTCAAACACAACTGCAATGTTCCAATTACCCTCAACCATAATACTTGCTCTTTCTCAGTTAGAAGGACTCACCCTTTCCCTTTGAAAAGCCTGTATTTTCAGGGTCAGCTTTGATAGCTTTCTTCCAGATCCCATATCGAGGCTGGGATGTATTTCTTCTGCATCAAGCCTCTAGAATAGAGACTTTCTTTTCTCTGTTATACACTTAATGCACTTGCTCAAGCTCTCATGCTTCGATGCCTCAATTCCTGAAAGCTTCTTTCTGGTCTTAACAAATAAATTAGTTTTGTATTTATTTGTAAGGATTTAATCCTGAGTATGGAAGGATTATAAAAGAAAGCACAATGGTACATGTTTGACAATTTAACAAGATAAGGGGAGAGGTTGGCATTATGGGGTTGAAGCGGGGGAAAGAAAGGAGAGTGTATCTTGTGGGTTAGTGGCAGATAGATAAGTTACAGGAGGACAGGACTGCAAAATGCTATGACCACAAAGACAAAATCTTATGTTTGCTTCAGTGGACAGGAAGCATGCGAAGAAACAGACTGAGAAAATTATCTTTGTTCTAGACTTGCTAGTTGACATAAGGAGGAAAAAGTGTTCCTTCTAATGTATACCTTACTTGAAGAACCTCCATCTTTGATGTCCACTGATTTTTCATGCCTGCAAGACAACAAAAAATCCAGCTAAGTTCCTGGCTGCAAACCAGCAGCTTTTCTTTCACTCATGTCTTTGTCTGTATCCACCTATCTCTGTCTTACACAGAGGCTGCAAGCCCCTTTTGCATTTTATGAGTGCTCCACCAGAAAAAAAAATGCTCAACAGTCTAGTTCACAGACAAGGTTCTCTGATACTACGGTTAAGCATGTCATAACATTAACCTCCATTACCACATAAAAATTGTGATGACTTGTCAGAATGAGCCATGTATCTGTCTCTCAAGACATAATATACTGCATAAGTTGAAAGATCCATTTGATAAAATATGAAATATCACAATAAAACATGCAAATATGGTTATCAATTAGAAATACAGGTATCAATGAGAAAGTCAGGAATTAAAGTTACTACTAGAAACATACCTTAGTCTTAACAACCTTTTCTTTTTGGAATTCAATAGTATTCTACAAATTCAGAATATACTTACTTTGCTATTCACATGGATCAGTTTATCCATCAATTATTGTTTATATTAGCATATAACTAGGGATAAAATCAGGCTCTCTGGAGATAAGTGAGACAGGCTGGATCAATGTGCTAAGGCAAATTGTATGAGGTTCAACAAGGCCAAGTGCTGGTTCCTGCACTGGGATCGCAACAACCCCATGCAACGCTACAGGCTTGGGGAAGCGTGGTTGGAAATCTGTCCAGTGAAAAAGGACCTGGGGGTGCTGGTTGACAGCCAGCTGAATATGAGCCAGCATTGTGCCCAGGTGGCCAAGAAGGCCAACAGCAACCTGGGTTGTATCAGGAATAGTGTGGCCAGCAGGAGTAGGGAAGTGATCGTGCCCCTGTACTCGGCACTGGTGAAGGGTTCACTCACAACTGAACAGCTGTGTTCAGTTTTGGGTTCCTCGCTACAAGAAGGACATTGAGGTGCTGGAGCATGTCCAGAGAAGGACAACAAAGTTGGTGAAGGGTCTGCAGAACAAGTCTTATGAGGAGCGGCATTGTTTAGCCTGGAGAAAAGGAGGCTGAGGGAAGACCTTATCTCTCTCGACAATTACCTGAAAGGAGGTTGTAGTGAGGTGGGTGTCAGTCTCTTCTCCCAAGTAACAAGCAATAGGACAAGAGGAAATGGCCTCAAGTTGTGCCAGGGGAAGTTTAGGTTGGATATCAGGAAAAATTTCTTCACTGAAAGGGTTGTCAAGCATTGGAACAGGCTGCCCAGGGAAGTGGTTGGGTCTCCATCCCTGGAGGTATTTAAAAGACATGTAGATGTGGCGCGTAGGGACATGTTTTAGTGGTGGACTTGGCAGTGCTACGTTAATGGTTGGACTTGGTGATCTTAAAGGTCTTTTCCAACCTAATCCATTCTGATTCTATGATTCTATATGCACACATATTCCTTTCATAATTATCCCCTTCAAAATGCTGGGTGCTAGCATATGATCTTGAAATATATTTTTTATACAAAATATGGCTAGAATGTTTAATAGTAGCCCACAATAATTAAAAGGCCAAATGAAATGGGTGCCCATCAGAGCCATTGCAGAGGGGTCACGAAGAAAACACGCAGTTCCCTGTTGTGTGTCAGAGAAATCCAAGATGAAAATCTTACCTGTTTTCACTCAGGAAAAGCAGAAAAAAGTCTTTCACAAGTCAGATGCATAAACTTTTTTCTGAAAAAAACACTTTCATATGATGTTGTTCACATGATGTCTCTACCAGATGCTCTTCTCATGGAACACTGGACCACAAGCAAATTGTGAAATTCTGAAAGCTGCTGTAAAACTGAATTGCAATCCTGTGGCTGGCTCTTCTGCCTGCAGAACATACATAACTGTAGGGGAAAATAAAAAAAAGCACAAGAGAGGAAAGGACATATCATTGCACTGCAAGTAAGCCTTTCTGCTAATTATAAAACCATTTTGTGGTAGCTTGCATTTAGGAAATTAAAAATGTTTAATAAGTCAATGAAGTGAGCAATACTTTAAGTTTCAGCTGGACTACTTTATTGATGGAGTAGACTGCACAGCATACCAGCACCATGTCCCTGAAATATATTCATAATTGAGAATGTCCTTCTAGGTAAAAATAGCTCTACTTGTAAGACATTTCCCTTTTCTGGACCACAGTTAAGTATATCTATGCAGCACAATATGGCACAGTGATAGAAATAGCTAAATTAATGCTGAGTAACCTAAAGCAAAGCTGCGTGCGGAATTAGAGGCTCAGCTCCTGGAAGCAGCAGAGCCAGGTTAATGTGTCACTTCCTCTTCTTACAGCATCTCACTGGGGACAGCAATATGGATACACTTTTTCTGTTTCCAGAGCTATTGTATTCAGAGAACCCTACAAAGCACTGTTATGCAGGCTGGAGTCAAGCCTTGAAAGCAGTGAATTTCATTTTACAAATAAATTTTTCTCAGTTCTTGTACAACTGTAATAAAAAAAGGTGAGTGAGGGTGACATCATTTGGTGTGAGCAAGTAATAAGATGCTTTAAAGGGCTTCTTGCACATCTGTAACTTACTGAAAAAGATTGGTTGGGTGGGATGAGGACATTGGTGAACAGGTAAGATGAGAGGCAGATTCCTTAATTCAGTTTCACATCAAAGCCCTTTCCAAACAGCAGCAATGATTTTTAAAAGCCCTTGCATAGACTGTGCAGTTGCCTGTACTGGTTCTGATTTTTCTGGTAGCTATCTTCTATCTCTTCTCACAAGGCTCCTTTCAAGTGTGTGTCTACTCTCAACTGGTCAAGAAATGTTAGAACTTCATAGAATTTCATCAGGATAATGTGCTGAATTCCTCCTCTGCAAAGTAACCTCACTTAGAAGCCCTGTAATATTATTATTAATAGTTTTGGTTCTAAATACTGTCTTACACTGATGAGAAAAAACAAGAAGACATTATTTAATAAATATGAGGGAAGAAAAAAATGAAAATCTAAGTAGTTGCAGAGTGTAGAGAGTGTGCAAGAGTATGAGGGACAAGGATATATTTGCTGCCTTCAATATTCATTCATTCGTTCGTTCGTTCTTATTCTGGCAGCCAAGGGGTGAATAGATCCACTTTGTTAAAAAATAAGTGACATTTTAAGTCAGAAACCCAGTCAGAAACCTCAGGCTGAGGAATGAAGAGATAATTTGCATGTCAGGTTTTGAATTGCTACCAGTGGCTAAGAGGTATGTGTGCTCAAATGCTTCCCAGAGCTGTGTCCACTGCTGCCATCTCAGACCGCATCACTGAAGCTTGAAACTTGCATAACATCCCACGTTTTGCTTAATTCTCAGTGCTCAACCTTCTGTGCTACTCGCCATGAAAACATGAACAGAAACACTCTAGGTTGGGGTCCATATTCAGCCATTTGGGAAGGTTTCTGTGTGCTCTGTGTTTGTGACAAAACTGCACAATATACTAAAATTATACTAGATACCCAAATAACTGATAATGTGTTCTTAAAAGTACAAAATGTGGACTTCTCCTTAGGGCAAAAGACACATTCAGCCTAATGAAAATGAAAGCATATCATAATGTGGAGGAGTAAAGCATCACTCAAAATTCATAAGATCATCACTCTCTAAGCAGTCCTTATTAGCCCTGTGTTTCTAAAGAGAGACGGCTATTTTCAGGGTCCCCCTGGAATATTTTTTTTCAGCAGCACCTCACAGAAGGCTCTGTAAATGTAGCATACGTGTCCTCATGGAGACTGCAGCTATTCAAGTCATGGCTCATAATAGACTATGAAAACTAGAAGACTCCTGATAGCGATACCTTCATGCAAAAAAAACCCTTGGGCTATTTGCCAGCCTTCCACTGTGTGTCAATTAAGGCCACAGATTAGGTAGGCAAGAGTTTGTAAGGGAATGCAGCCAGGACAGCTGACCCCAACTGACCAAAGGGATATTCTACAACATGTGATGTCACACTCAGCAATAAAAAGCTAAGGGAAAGGAGGAAAAAGGGTGTTGCTTGTGGTTATGACATTTGTATTCCCAAGTAAATGTTACAGGTGCTGAGGGCCTGCTTTACAGGATAGGGCTGGACACCTGCCAAAGGGAAGCACTGAATGAATTCCTCCTTTTGCACACACACCTTTTGCTTTCCCTATTAAAACATCACTATCTTGATCCATGAGCCTTCTCGCCTTCCTTCTATTTTCATCCCGTCTGGCAGGAGAGGGCAGTGAGCAAGAGGCTGGGTTGAGCAAGAGGCTGGGTGGGTGTTTGGCCGGTAAACAGGGTCAACCCACCACAAAAGCTTAGCGATTATCCACACTAATAATGCTCACTGTGCTTTCACTACATCTGTAATATTTCTAAAACAGTCAACATGCTTTTCCAAAAGCTAGCAGCTATCAGTAGCGTGGCTATTTAATCTATTCAGATAGTTTTAAGATATACACATCAAACCTAATGGCTCAGTGGTTGCCTATTTTTTACCCTGTGCATGTGGCAATGGAATCTGCTCTATGGAAACACAGTTTCTGATTTTTTTTTTTTTTTAGTTGGCCCAGCAATTCTAAAGTAACTACATAATCAATGCAGCAGTCAAAATATTTTGCAAAAGACATACCTCATCCCACATATTTTGATAATGCTGATGACAACTGTAAAAAAGGTTATCTTCATATTAGGCTGAAGCAATTTAACTATGTTAAAATGAAGAGCTGTTATATACAGACTTTTCAAGGAATTGCTTGTTCCTTTAGAATTAATTTTACAACACACTTCTCCCCCTACACCAGCTTTCTATCTGATTATCCGAGAAATGAAAAAGATAATTCTACCACTCTATTTCTAAGATGTAAACCTGCCTTCAATCCCAGTGCTATACAGAAGTATATCATAAGTGTAAGTCAGATAAATTTAACTTGCAATCATATTGCTATAAAAAATATAATCTTTCTTCTCAAAATTTTTGCCCAGCATTTTTATGCTGTGAGACATAGTGCCATCAGTTAATAGCTTTGGCAGGCCTAAACAGCCCTGCCACACTGGCTGATGGCCATTGCATGAAATCCAGAAGCCTTCTGGCTGATGAGAGGGGAGTTCACTCAGAGTGACAGGAATACATATAACATGGAGTACTGAAATATGCTGCCTCGCTTTCCTCTACATTTCTCTTTAACCTTTTCTTTTTGCCCTTCCTACTTATTGGTCCTTTTCCCCTTGACTTCTACTACTCTTTACAGGGCTTGATACTTTGATTAATTTTTTGCTTAGTTATTTGTCTGTGGAAACTTCCTTTCCTTAATTTCTTTCCCATTTCCCAGTAACTTAATTCCTTTTTTTTTTTTAAACTTTCATTTTGTTTTGCCACAACAGAGAGGCCCAACCAGCTCCCTCCACTTTCAGATTGCCTCTGGACCTTTTCACTGGCCTTCTTCTTCTTTCTGCTTCTGTTTGGATGCAATCCTGCTCTACTACAAATTTGTAGGGCTTTCTTTGGTTGGTTCGTTTGGTTGTGGGTTTTTTGGTTGATATTGGTTTTTGGTTTAGGGAGCAGAAATGAAGTATGTTTGAGAATTGCAGAAAGTACTGTCCATTTTTTCCTGTCCATTTCTCAATGGATTAGAAAGAATAAAACCCTATGTGCTGTGAAACGGAACACAAACCTGGGAATCATTTGAACATGATATTAGCAGATTTTTATTATCACACTACCTCTGCTTATCAGAATGAACATAACTGTTCATCTGGTGCGAGATATGTTGGGTAGCACTTTTTATACCATGGGACTTTTTAGAAATATGATAGGTTATATAGGAAGGTGGAATAAAAACCTAACGCAGGGTGTCGTGCTGAATGTGTGTTATAGGACTTAGAGTGTGAACAGAGCAGTTCCTTGTTGTGACTGGGAGAGTAAGGGCAGTGATTAAGACTGGTTGCCAAATGGGTCCCAGTTGTGCAATTAAACAGATGAGTTGCTGGAATTCCCTTATGACATTCTTGCTGCCTCAGTCCATGGTATGAACAACTGGATGTCCTGGCAGTCATTTATTTCATTTCCTGTTCAGCTTAGCTTCCAAAATGAAAAAAATTGAATTTTGGAGTGAAACTGAAACACCAAAATGCAATGAAATTAATTGGTACTCAGGTGATTCTTTGCTGCCTCCCGTATCAACAGATAGAGAAGGCAGATTGCGAATGACAACCTATCAATCATAGAATCATAGACCCATTTAGGTTAGAAAAGACCTTT
>VZTL01017357.1:716-14485 GCA_013400535.1 Scopus umbretta
ATTTCATAAGTGTCTGAGGAAGTACTAGAATATGAGACCCTATTAGTAATATTTAGAAAATTTCTATGAAATCTATGAACTAATCATTCACTGCAATGACATTAATTATACGTCACATTCTTGTGACATATAACGGTGATTCATCTCTGCTATGAATACTAGCTGTTTATGAGTTGCAATCCATTAAAACAATCTCTCTCACACAAAGATATATTTAACTGAAAAGTGAGTCTGCAATTTTTTAAAGAATTAAGTATAAGTGATGCAAAACTTAACAAAAAAAATTAAATGGAAGCTCAAATTATAAAGTAGAGAGCCAAAACACATTGTTATTTAGAAAGAAAAAGGCTTAGATTATAAAATCAATAAGGAAATAGGATAATAAATTTTGTCACTGTTCACTTTGGTAGTTCTACTGAAGCTGTTCACTGCAATATTAACTAGTGATCCTCTATCAGACACACTGCATTAGTAACATTTTTCAACCCCTCAAAAAATACTTGTAGTAAACACGTGAAAACATCAGAAACAGCTCTCATAAACTGAAATGTTTACTTCAGTGTCATCACTAATTCGGCGATTAGATTCAGACTTCTTCCTTTGTAGACACCTTATTTAGTTTAAGTGTGAAAGCTTTGAGACTTTTAAAGGCAACGATATTGAACTGTGAAAGAAATTACTTTTGTATTTACTGACATTGTATTTCTGTATGTTAAGATTCTGTTGTTATGTTATAGATCAGCAAATAATAGCTTATACAGAGGTTTGAGTATAAGCTTCTGTTTTATGCTGGAAAACCTGTAGGTGTCTTTCTCTTTTTTTCCTCTCTCTCTTCCCGCCCTCCTCCCCCTGCCCTTTTTTTTCCTTTTTAATTAGTATTTTCCCAAAGTTACCAGTAAAAGATGCTAAAACCAATTGTAAAAGCAAAAAAAAAAAAAAGGAATTTCCTGCTTGGACTGTTCTAGGGTCAGTGTAGATGCACATTAATTACAAGTTAACAACCCTAGTCCTTAGCTGTCTGGGGCCTGATCCAAAGCTCACTGACGTCAATGGGAACCTTTCCATTGCCTCCATTTTGGCTCAGGTCCTAAATTTCTGTGGCAAAATATAATGCTGTGAACTAAACTGTCACAAAAAAATGTACTGCAACTCTTCAAATCTCAAAATAGCAGAGTGTATACAGAATTCGAAGTAAGAATTGTATTGCTGCTGTTCCGAGATGATCAAGCAGAAAGAATGCTGCTGCTTTTACCTCCAAAGTGGTGGTTTTCCTCTATAGAACAAAATAACCTATCTCAGTTATGTATGTTTTATATAGGGAGAACATATTCAATTTAAAACTATGCCGTGATGCTGCTTCTCGGGCAGTTCTAATGAGATTAAGAAAGTTGAAAGGGTGGTGAAATAACTCTTGTGCTTCTTAATAGTAAATTCAGTAGAAAAATTAAAGCCAAATGCTTCTCTCTTCAGTTGCCATAGAGTCACTTCACAAAAGTAAAGTGCAATTTTTCCCTCGCTGTTTCTGAGTAAAATGATTCATGCAGTCAGAGAATTTAAGGATAGCGTGGATTATTAGCAGCTTAAAACTGTACAGCATTCAGAAAGTGATATAGAAATTCCTGCTCATTGCCTTTTTGTTCATTGGAACTTTTTAATGACCCATCTGGATCTGTGTTCAAAGTAAGAAGGCTCAGTGCATTAAGTCGATAGTTGCAATCTAACATGTCTTTGCTGTTAGATATTAAGCAAGTATTAATTAGTAGGAATTGTTCTGTATTAAAAGTTACAACAAGAATACACTGAAAAGCCCATCAAAGTTAATTACACCTCAGATAATATATATAATGATAACTTGTTATTGTTTTATCATGAAGCTTACAAAAAAGGTAACCTGCTCAGCTGACTCTATGACTATACTTGTATGTTGTACGTATCTGGCTTTCAGGAAAGATGGAACAGATATTAAAACTTGGAAAGGAAGCATTGTGAGACGAAAAGATTTTAGGCGAGACATTTTCCTCTGACATGATGGTAATTTTGACAGACCTGCACTAAAATTGGATCTGTCAACAGGTATGGGTTTTGTCATGTTTCTTTCCACTTTGGAATTGCTGCCTTTTGGAGTCAGTGAGTAAGTAAAATATGATACCTACCATAGTTAAGAAACTTGCTATCCTCTGGGCTGGTAAAGAATGATTTCAAGAACTTCAATCATTGTCTTATCCACAGGAATGTTATTTAATATAATTTTGCAAATTAGGGAGGGTAGCACTGAAAATGGTTGATGCTATGCAACGGATCTGGCGGGGGGGAAAAGGCTGTATTTACTTAAAAAATAATAAAAAAAATCTAGTTCTCAGATATTTCTGCATGATTTGGGGAATCTGACATAAAGTTCACTTTTTCTATAAATAGAGGCAAGTGGAGTGCAAGGGCAAAACACATTATAACCTGCCATCAGTCTACATACTCGCTGTGAATCATGAGGTACAATATGAACCAGCATTAATTAAAGTTCTTTATTCTCCCCTCACCCTACAACGTAAGAGACCTTACTGTTTCAGAGCATGATTCACTTGTTTTCTGCATGAAGATAAATCAAAAATTCAAGGTTTGGTAAAAAGATCAGTAATAGCAAATGAGGTAACACACTGCCCCTGAGAAAAGCTAAAAGAATTTCTCATATATTTCCTGTGAATGTTCCATATTTTCTTTTTTATTCTGTTTTAGGGAGTCCGTTTTTTCACAAGACTGTCCATTTGCAAGCTGTGCAAGCTATATATAGCAGTGTTTACTGCTACGATAACACCTCAGCAAGCACTTTTTTCTTTGCACATTTAAGCCTGTCTAGCCCATTTTAGACTAGAAATAGCTCTGCTACAGCTGTTGAACGTGACCAATTCATCTCCCACGCACTCTCTGTTCAGAAGTGCAAACTCTTCTCTTTCTGGAGAATTTCCCTGAGATTGCAGGCATCAGTGCATTTGAAATAGGGACACAGTGTCTCAGAGAAGGATGCCATGGTTAAAGTGGAAAAGTGATTATGGATATGAAATATCCATATGGATATGAAACTTTGCTTCCATCAAATACCCCAAAACAGTAACTTGTGTATATAGTTGCTAATGGGAACAATTTAAATACAGGATTATGTCTTTCAGACAAGGTCCAGAAACACTTCAGCATCTGTGGTTTTAGAGCAGATCCACAGAAGTCTATTTTCAGAAATAATATCTTTCAGTTATTGTTTTCATTCTGTCAGTAAGGACTTTTAGGGGTCCAGTGTGTTGCAGTAAAAAGCAAAAAAACCAAATCCCCTACAGCAGTGCTTCTTTACATAAGACTGTTGATCCTCTTGTAAAGCAAACAAAACATCCCCCAAAAAAAACTTAGAGGAGTAATTACAGTTTACAAGGCAGGTATTTGGTTGGGTTGATTTAATCAAAAGACTGTATGATTAACTGATTTTTTTCCCACTTGTTCTCAATTCATATGAAAAAAATAAGCTCTAAAACTAAGCTTTAAAACTAAGGTTTTTTTTCAAATTGAAATGAAAAAGTGCTTTTTAAATGATGGCTTAATGTTACTGCAAACGCATAGGCATTAAGGATTCCCTTTCCGCCTGGGAGAAGATAAACTCAACCTCATGGTGAGTTCACTCTGTTTCTAACCAGTACAAGTGCATTGGCTTCTGTTTGTTTAATCCTGATTTAGATGGATATATGCAAGATTATGGTTATGTCCTTAACAAATAGAACTGCAGGTAAATCTAAAGCTTTGATTTTGAAAAGTAAACACAAATGATTCAAAGCACAGATATAACAATTATAGATTCTGTAGAAGTGGAGTAATGGTCTGTGACTCTATAGAAAACCAGATATGACAAACCTCAACTTTTAAAGTAAAATATGCAGCACTGAAGATACAGTATATTGATATGCATTCCCAGGGTGCTCTAACTCAAACTACAGGAAAATCACACTGATTGTTTGAGGGCTTTTTGTTTTCAAGCTAGCTGCTAGCATACGAAATCAACTCTTGATTGCTCGGCTTGATATTCCACTTGTTTTTCATCTTTCAATGAACAGCAGTATACATGCAAAGTAATGTGGGGAAAGTACTTCAGTGATTTATTTTGTGTGCTGAAATGTGAGATTAAAAAGAATTACAGAAAACATTCACCTATTTTGTTGGATGACAGAATGACTTTAAAATCAAAAGTCTTTTGGAGAAGATGGCAATATTGTATGTCAGTGTTGCTTTTATTGTCGAAGAACTACATATAAGAATATTATTTTCCCTATAATAAGCTTTATTCTTAATATGAACTCAATTTATAAACACCCATACAAGTCTTTGCTGGACATTCTTGATGGGTGAGATTGGCAGCACCTTGAACATTTCTTTTGTATGATGTTGGATGAACTGATGCAATAAAACTCAGGTAGATTCATTTTATAACTGGAGATTCTAAATTGTCAGCTCTGCAATTTTTTATTTGCAGAATGTCTAGTAGTCTGACTGAATATCAGTCAATGGATTGGAGAAGGGCTTTGGCCTTTGCATCCAAAACCAATAACCCAGATATGATGGTAGCTTGGATATGTGACTGGAATGTTTTGATGGCATTTTGAGCATTACATACAAAATTCTTCTGTCGACACATTTGAAAAAATTTCATCCACCTCCTTAACTTTCTTTAAAAATATATTCTCAAGCCTTGTTTCACAATTGAGCTATTGGTCAAGGTCTGAAAGGATGGTGTTTTAAGAAAACTTTTTTATCTAATCGAAAACTGTTAGGAAAGTTCAGGTTTCTGTAAAGCTAAGTAATTCTCATATAGGAACATTTTCTTTGCTTCCCAGTATGACTTTTCCTAATGAAATCTGAGATTCACCAGGGGATAGGAGCTTAATATGAGCTGAAGATAACTAGATAGTCTTTAAAAAGAACTTCAAGAGTTAGCATGAGAAGGAAAAAAAGTAATAAAATACTGAATCTTTCCAGCAGAAGGTAAACGTGAGCCAAGCATAAATTTAAAATACTTCTGTGACGCAAATCAAACGTTTCACGCAGCATTTTAAACACTAGGAGATAGACCACGATAGAAGTGAAAGGCTCAGTATGTCCTGAGTCATCCAGTCTTCTATCAAGAGCCTGAAGTGATGAAACGTGGCAATATCCAAATCTTGGCGCTCTGCAGCGCCGTGTTTCTGCGCTCGTTTGTTACTGTCCATGGTGCTGTTTGACAGGTTCTGAAAATATTATAAAACAGGAGGCCTGTAATTGTCAGTGTTAGAAACAGTCACTCTCATTTTCATTAATATATTATGACATTGATCTTCAAATGCATAATATATTCCCATCACAATATGTCATCCCCTTACTCTTAATTCTTTTCATGTCAAGAATACTTCCAGACACAGCATTAATTTCTGTATATTCAAAACACTGATTCTTTATGAAAACATCTACAGAATTATTCAAGGCAACACTTTCAACTTGAATGCTTTTAAGTGGAACTATTAAAACCAAATGTATGACTCTAAGTAAATGTTCTGATCTTTAGAAAACATAGTACATCACTCCTGAACAAGAATCAGATGCCTTTAAAGGAGAAGGCAAGAGGAGGGGGAACATGGGTGGTTGGAATGGAGTTAAGTAAGCAGAGACTGAATATTAAGAGGGAGGTACGCACAGGAGAATGCGTAAGGAGGAGGGAAGAAGGCAATAGAAAAGAAAATCTAGAGTTGACAATAGAGTAATAAAATGCTAGTATAATAAAACAAAGAAAAGAAAAGAAAAGAAGCCACTCCTGTGCCTAAGAAGTATAAGATGCTGCTAGTTCTCATTCTTTTTTTTTTTTTTCCTGTAGCACTGTGACAGGTACACTCCCCCCAACCCTGATGAAGTCTGGGGCTTTTAACATGGTGATCACCGGCTTTTTGTGCCTTTTATGCTCTACTGTGCCTGCCATCATGTGCACACATTGGTCGGTGCTGACCACCACACACCCACCAGCGTGTCTCCCCTCCCCGGGCACACATACCCATCGGCACAGGGAGCAGAAGAGGCGGGAAACCTCGGTCAACAGACAGGTTCCACAGCTAATGAGGTGCCTTGGCTCAGAGAAGCTTCTGGATCATGACCAATTATGATGACAGCTCAGCTCTGACCCAGGGTATAAATGCGGTGTGGCCGGAGACTCCCTTGGAATGGTCCTCTCGGAGAAGTGGGTCTGTGTTTGAAACCTCTCCCCTTGGGTTGGGTTGCTGCTGCCTGAGGAAACTTCCCAGGATTGAGTGCCCTCACCTCCTTTTGGTGAGTGATTTCTTCTGGATATATGCGTGAGTGAGCCCTCGCCTTACCCTGGGTGAGACATTACATCTTCTGGGTACCCACGAGAGAGAGAGTGTTTCTCCCCTTGTGAGTGAGTGAGTGTGTGTGTGCACTTTGGATCGTCATTCTTGTGTGTATTGATGTGTAGTAACAATACCCTTACTGACACCTGTTATGTGTTAAATGTTATCAGAGTGTTGATTGATTTCAGTTTACCTGTTTCTCATTGGTTTCTTTCATGTGGTTTCGGCTGATTTGTGAAACAAAGTTGTTTGAGCTTGTCCTTCGTTTGGGCTAGTTTTAGTGCATCTCTGTGCCAAGCACTGATCTCTTATCTTTTCACCCATATCACCTGCCGACACTACCGCTCAGCACCATGTTTTACTTGATACTTTTATACCTTTTAATTGTCTCCCAAGTCCTTTCTACCTGCTATTTCCCTCTGACTGGTTAGCTCTTCATGAGGACTTCTTGCCATGTGACAAAAAAATGGAGAAAAATCTACTTAGGTAAACATTGGATTTTAAGTGAGTTTGGGCATGTTGATTGTATACACCAGTCACCATTCTAGTATTTATGAAGCAGATGAGAGCTCATGTTCTAAAAACCCCAGAGTGAAATAGATATGTTGTCCAGGGGACTGGTATGTAGTGCTCTTGGGAATCTTTTCTTGCTGCCCATCTGCTTTGTTGCCAACATGACAGGTGCAGCAAGATTCTTCTGAATGTCTGAATTTCTTCAAACAATGTGAAAAAGAGACCAAATGTTACAGCTGATGGAGTTTCCCAATCCCAGTCAGATAATGAGACTTCAGTACAAGCTTGTGCTGATTTGCCTAGCTTACAGACAATTTTAGTCGTGTACAGCACTGTTGGGGATTACTTGTGTATACATTTTTCTTTCTAAAATCCATCATTATTTCACTCTGAATTAGAAGTCTTTGAATTGACTTCCTAAAAAGTATCATATTGATTTGATGCCTGAAAGTCAGTTTTATACCCTTTGTGATCCTCACCGTCTGCCTTATAACACTGAGCACTATTAGTAACAGCTTATTTCTTTTTTACACTAACCTAATTTTATGGTTTATATCTTGTGGATGCAAATCTTGCTGGCATTATGTTCTCTTGTAGTTTCTCAGAAGCAAGCAATTCAGAATGTGAAACATTTAGAGGCTTAAGGTTAGCTACATGACACATTTGTAAGATCTACTTTTCCTTTGAAACAGCTCAATTTTTATTAGATTTCATGAAGCACTTGAAGCCATTTGTGCCCTACATAACACAGCTGCATAGTACCTATAAAATCAGAAGATAAATGGAACCAGTTCTAAATATTGCAGGTTACATTCTGATATAAAATCGATCTCTCTAAATTCAATTATTAAAATCTTGTAACCTTTCAAATGTCTACAAGGACATGTAGAACAATAGGCTGTTTGAAAGTATTAAATTATTTAAAAATATATTTCTACCATTCCTTACTGGAAACCAGAGCTAAAGTCATCCCTGAAAATCACACCAGTAATAAATTTAGGGTTCTTTTAAAATATTGCTCTATATTACTGATTTGAACACTTGTAAAATGCAAGGAACATTGATATTTTGTGTCTTGTGAGAACAGAATATTTCAAAATTTGTGGACACTTTATGCTGCATTGGACTGTATTGCATTGTACACTGTAATTGTGACATGAACCAAGCAGTGAAGTGTTACTGTATTGTCCATTTTGTATTGCAGTGTTCAGTCTCTCTCAGGTTCTCATTACAGAAATTGCAAAGTCTTTCTTTTGCCTCCCATTTAGCCTTTCAAAACTCTTTATTTTGCAAAAAGCTGCTAAACAAAAGTGAGAGTCCTTAGACCTTTTTTTTTTTGAGTCTAGGTAGCCCAGATGCAGAGTTCTGAGTTATGGCAGTTTCCTGAGTATCAAGGTCAAGGCCTGAAGCACAAAAAGAAAGCTGTTTGCTAAGCAATTTACATTTGTGCGAGACATTCAAAAGACAGCACATCTGACACATTTGGCAGCATCAGGGGAAGTAGCAAACGTGATGAAAAAATGTGTCTGAGAAAGCAAAGAACCTTTGCGTAGTTTACCTCCATCTCCTTGCAAAGAAACAGAATTTCTGTGCATTTTGTATATTAATTATGTTAAAGAAATGCCTAATTTTGCATTATCACTTCCTCAGAGTAGTGAGTTACCTACAAGGGCACAAAGTGGCTATACTATTAAGGTCCAAATCCTGATACCTTTTTCTTTCCTGTGGTTATTTGTTGATTCAGTGGAAATACTATGGTTTTTCACCATCTAGAAGGCAATCCATGCGGAGGTGATCTGTAACTCCCTTACCAAACTTTTGCCAGAGGATAAGCGGAGTACTGTGTGGTGATTCTCTCTCTGACAGTGAGAAGGATGGGTTAAGAGATGGCAAGCAAAACTGTGTAGAATAACATAAATGGTAAAAGAATAAATACAAATGTTGTTTGAATGTGGACAAAGTAGCCTGCGGTGAGGTTGAAATCATCAGATTCTTAGTTGCCTTGCCTGATGAAGCTGTCCTTGCCAACATGTATAAAGTGGCTTGCAGACTAAGCTTTCAGACTAGCTGGCATTTCAGTGTAGAGAGGGAAAGGGAATTTTCCTTTTCCTTTCACAGGAAAAGGGAATGTGACCAGTCCAGATAAGGCTGGGTAGCATCACATAAGAGAAGAAAAGAAGGAAAAATGTGGAAAGAAAAAGGAGAGGGGAAATTGTTGAAATAAATAATAATAGGGACTAGAAATTTGGCTGGGCTATAATTTATGGCTATTCCAAGGGAAGATTAGCTTTAATAATAACTGTCAGAAACCTTTAGTGTACTAGTGTGATTCAAATCTTAAATTATAACTGAAGCTGAAGAAAAACTGAATGCGGCTTCAGTATGTGTTTCAAGAGGAATATTTTCTCCAGTTATTATCACAGTTAAGATACTATGTGATTTGCATCATTAGCTCTAGCTCCTTCACATGAAATGCACACATTATTTTTACTCTCGGCCACTTGGCAGCACTTCTGTGAGGCAGGAAAAAGGAAGAAAATACATTTTAAAGTGAAACTAATTCGTGCTGAAGTCAGTAGTAGTTTTGCATTCAAATCAGTGGGGCCAGCTGTGAATTGATCCATTTTCTTATTTTTTGCAAAGGAAAGGGAAGGAAAAATAGTTTTGTGCATGCAAAGAGAAAATCACTGGTACCTGAAACTTACATGAAGAATTCTGTGTGCTTTTGTGGTGACTGGGAGATTGGGCATCACAGATCTTTAATGTAGATTGATAGTGTCATTATCTTTGAGCACTCTTGCATGTGAAATGGTGGTTGCTGACCATCAACAACTGTTATGACTTTACATGATCTGATCTTCTAACTGAAGATTTCTTATTTTCTTTCCAGTATATTAGCCTGTTTAACATTTTATCCACAGTAAATTTGTGCTCTGCAGTGATTTAGCATTGCCTCCCATAACAGCATATGTGCAGATACATCATTTCCATCAGTCCTACCTAGCATTTCAATCATAACTTAACATAATGAATAAAGTTCTGCTTTAAATATGAATTGATCCATACCAGAATTAGAGGGTCAGACAAATTTTATCATTCCTCAAATATCAAGAGTTATAAAAGAATTACAAAGTAGTTTAATGCAGAATGTGTAATGTTTAATGGAAGAATGATCAATGTCCTTTATGATTTATTGATGCATGTGTGTTGGTTTGAGCATTTCTGGGAATCAAGGAGACTTGCATTTTACGTTCAAAGTGGCATTGTAATATCTCATCTGAATTCTAGAAAAAATGTATGCTAACCATTTACTTTATTCAACATATCCATACTACAGGCCCATATATCCATGTTTGACAAGAAAAATGTATTCCTGCTTAGCAGTAAAACACAATATACTAATTTGGCTACTTTGTGTTATATTTTTTAACCTTGCAAACCCATGCAGTCTGTTTTCTAGCAGAGCAGATGTCCTGTACATGTAGTATGAAACAAACAAGACAAATATATTTTGTCTTGTTTAATTTAATCATTGTTTCTGTTGTGTAGCTTAAGTTTGATTCATACACAAAACCAAAGGTGACATAACCATTCCTCATGTAGTTTCCTTAATACAGTACAAATTCATTAGATCCTCAGTTTCTAGTAACATAAAGTTTCACAAACATAATTAAAAATCAGTGAACATCTAAAGACCTACAAATGTATTTCAGTCAGGGGTTAATTTCAACCTCCTGCTAAAAATGTAACATTGGGGTGGGGGGAGAAAATTACTTATGAAATCATAATACCTCGATATTAAAATAGCATTTTTTTATTGTCTCTTCTTCCCTTGTTAGGAAGCATGGTCCTCAGGGTGTTATCAAACTAAAGATGCCTCATTAGCAAAACAGAATAGTAGCAAAAGCTTTAAACACTATCTCTGCCTTATCTCCCCACTGTGAAAGGGCTCAGAAGTTGGCTAATTTCCAAGAGACACTTAAGCAAAATGTACATGAATAAGCAATTACTGAGCAAGTAACTACTCCTGAATTGTGCTATTTTGTGTGGTAGGAGTGCCCTTGTTACAACAGGAGAGAGAAAAGGGTTGTAATGAAGAAGTTCTATAAAATCTCTCTGTAGCATCATATTCATGGCAAACTTTACCATGTGTGGGTAAATGATCAGCTTAATTACATTTCTTACATCCATCATGGAAGTCTCATTATTTCCTTCTGTTCCCCCATCTGTCTCTGCCCATCTGTTTTCTCTTATGGTTGGCCTGTAAGATCTTTGGGGCAGGGATTGTTTTTTATTTCTATGTGCAGTATCTAATTAAGGGGATCTTGATTTACAACTAGGAATTGTAAGCAGAAGAATAAAACAAATATTTCATAATAGAACTTGCATATCTAAGAAACTGAGCTTAAGACCTCAAGACCTCAGATTTCAAGCAAATCAAGGCATCCTCTTTAACTTATACATAACATCTGATATCTGGCTAACCTGTGTGTTAATTCTGCATGTATTTTTGATTATGTCAAAAGTGCACAATTTACCATATATCTGTTCTGTCTGTAAGTCTGTCACAGAGTCAGTTTGTCACAGAATTGTGACAGAAAACATGAAATGCAAATGCTCCTTTGGGATATCTCTACCTAATCTCCTGGTCTCGTCTATTTGTGGTATGCTGGGCAGGATACATTTCCAATTGGTTGCAAATGAGTCACAGCCCCTTTTATCTGTGCAGACATACGGATTCTACTCCTTGCCTCAGTAGGATGGGATTCTGCCTTGAGTCTGGAAAAATTTCCCTCTCTCCTACTTTGGGATTATTAAGCTTTTACTGTCCTGTAAAAATGTTTAAGCAGTCCAAGGAACAATCTCCTATTCTGCCTTAAACAGTCTCATTTAAAGAAATGGTGATGTGGAATTCTTAGAGTAGTGAAGACTTTGTGAATAAAATACCTGTGAAATAAAAATGTGAAAATTGATAAAAATATCAAGTTGCAACTGTGTTGATGAAGACAATAAAAGGCAAGGATATCTTTTACGTATATATCTATTTTTCATAAAATCAATTTCTTGCTAATATGTGTAAAGTGGGTATTTAGGATTGAACTATGCTCTCTTCTAGCTCATTTGTTGATTTGTGTGTACATGTGATTGCATGAGGTCAAAAAATTGATCTAGGTGACACACATAATTTTTAATTTTGGGATTTGCATCATCTGTGACACCTGCCTCTTTGTATGTTTGCTAATGTTAGCTGTATAGCAACACTCCTAACTTGTCTAGTTAGAAACTCACATTTCCCTGTGCATGAGTTTCACACATTTTCCTTAAAATCTCAGTAATCATAAAAGATGCCAGAGGAAAAGTTTAAGGCTAAAAGGGTTCATAACGGAACCAAGGACTGTTGGAGTTTCAAGTGTATAACAGAGGCACGTCTTCTAGGTATCTTCAAAGACTGACTAGTAGAAAACAAGGTTGTGGGACAGTAAACAAGAAAGCTTAGTCCATGGAAAATTTTTCTCCATTTACTCTTTAGTGAAAGGTATTTATAACAAGTCAAATTATCTCACTTTTGCTTTAGGATGGGCATGTCCATAGGAACCCTTACCATTGCTTCTTCAATAATCAAAATATATTGGATGCCTAAACTTCTGCTATCTAATGCTGTTGACATTTAGCAACTATTAATGGTAATCCTCTGGCTGTAGTATTCTTGCACATATTTATGTAACTTTCTCAATTATGTAAGAGCAACTATGTCTATTATTTCTGTATTACATACTAAATTTTTACATAGGCTTTAACTTTCAATTTTATGAAAACTGCATGATAAAATGTGTTTTATCAAATCTCTGGAAAGTTCTGATCTATATTTCTAATCTTAAAACTTTAAGCGTTGTTTCTATAAGAAACACAGGAAAGTCTGTGTCTCCACAGGGGAGTGACGCCTTCAATGATGCACATTGGAGTCCTGATCCCATGATATTGCAACGCATATGGCATTCCCTCTCATATTTTCCTGTCCATTCTGTCTTTCCTTCCAATGGAAGGAAATATCTTTCCTTCCAGCATGCACCCAGCGGTGGTTCAGACTTAGCTTTTCTTCAATAAGCAGTCAAGATGAAGCAAGGATTCAGACAGCAGGGTTTCAACTCACATGGATTTCTTTGCACTTTGTACACAGTGACATGACCCACCTTTCCCAATTGTGCCGTGGAAGCCTTTGAGTGCCTTAGGTTTTATACAACTAACTTCCCTAACCAACAAAGGATCCTACCCAGCCATTGCTGGGAACATAACCATGGAACCGTGGAACATAAAAGACCTTCAAGCAGTGCCCGGAAAAGACAGTAATAGCTCCTGAAGGAGACTGAAGAAAATATTTTGCTAGTGTACTTTAAGATTACAGGGAAAAAAAATATTAGAACTTGAAGAAAATCACATCGTATAGTCAGAAAAAAAATTTGACACTTTGTCCAGCAAACAGAATAATTTCTAAGAAATTTTAATCTGAAGATATTTGAGGTTATTGAAGAGGATTTTAGCCAGTCCCAGTTCAGTATTCATGAATAAGGTAAATAAGTGAAAATAAGGATACAGCAAAAGGCCGCGTGTGGAAGGGACATCATTGCATTGAAGATAATGTTGTTAGTGATAGAAAACAGGTGAAATAGAATCACAATTTATGATATATATCTTTCACCACTATTCACAAAGTTTTATTAGAAAATACATTTATTTTATGTTTAAAACAAAGGAAGTGACCTAATAACCTGAGGTATTCCTTTTTTCCCTCAGGTCACACTGTTTCATGTGGGTAGTTATAGTGCGTATGGGATTCTATTTCCTTTTTTAATCCACCTGCTTTTCCATAAGTATGTAGGAAGTAAATTATGACTG
>VZTL01017360.1:3186-14367 GCA_013400535.1 Scopus umbretta
CGTGCCCCAGGCAGAGCTCATGGTGCCGAGGTCAAGCTGCCACGTGTGCCGGGGCTGCACGCTGCAGACAGCCCTGAACAGCAGCGAGGCACCACCAGCCAAATTCCGTGACTCATAGAGCGAAGGCACCGGAGCCGACAGTGCTGTGCTGCATGCAGGATGTTCCAGCCTGGGGCACCGGCCGCTGCTGCCAAAAGGTGAGGTAGCTGCTGGTGCACCACACCACTGCCTGCAGACCCCCCCCGGCAGTGCTGTGGCCCTGCCTGACAGCCCCACACCTCTGCCTGCAGGTGGAGCGGAATGGAGCTGACACCCAGCACCGATGTTGGTGTAGGTGCCAAGACGGGCCCAGGGCAGGCTCTTACCACAGTGCCAGCATTAGGCAGAACCTGGGGACGGAGACTCAGCCTGGCCCCTTGCACAGCACGCCCCACACCAGGCTGCACAGGGCTGGTTGGGTGCAGCCTGCCCTCAGCGAGGCAGCACATGGTGCCATTCACCCATGATGTGGATCCATTGTGAAGGCTGGCACCTGGCACCACCTCCCTGCAGCTCTAGGGCAGTGCCATCCATGCACAGCCCCATTGCATGGCCCCAGCCCACAGCTGAGTGCTGCTCTGTGATGCTGTTGGCTGGCAGCAGCTGCAGCCCCTTCCTGATGGCGAGGGCTGGGCAGCTGGGTGGGCTCTGGGGCTCCATCCCTGTTAGAGTGCACTGGGCTTCTGCGCAGGTTTTGGCTCCCCTGTGCTTTGGGTTGCACCTATCCACCTGGAACTGCATCCACACCCAGGACCAGAGTAGGGCCAGCCCCTGCCCGGCTGGTACAAGCCAGTGTCAGGGCAGGTGTGCGAGGGTAGCATGGAGCAGGCTCCACGCGGGAGGGAAGGAGGAAGAACAGTACATCCCTCTCAGCAAGTGCCAGGATGGCGGCTGGGCAGCAGAGCCCAGCCTGGTGCTGGCAGTGCGCAGGGACAGCTCTGTCCAGCCACTCGGGGCTGCAGCAGTGCAGCCGAGGGGCCAGGGCTCAGGCCCCTGAGCAGGATTAACAACTGAGCTCCCACCAGCTCTGCTCTGGAGACCTTGGTCAGGACATGCCAGGCAAGGCACTGCATGAGCTGGATCGGGTCTGCTCACTGTTCATGTAGAATGAGCCTGGATGCACATCTCCAGGAGGCAGCAATGCAGGCAGGCAGCAGCGTCGTGGGACTCCTTGCAGGCAGGACAGACAAGCTTGTCTTGGACAAGGCACAGGTAGATCGTGGCCCTGTCACAGCTCCAGCCCTCACCCAGACCCTTCCTGCATCCTCCCTTTTGATGCACGGCCCTGCATTGAGGATGCTGTGAGCTCTGGGAGAATCCTGCACCCAGCACCTGTGTTGCCTGGGTGCAGCTCACCCTGCCCCACTACTCCACAGCAGTGGGACAACCCACTAAGCCACCATCCACCCTCTGCCAGGCCCCCACTCCCTTCACCAAGACAGTTGGGGTAGCCCACCCCCAGCAACCCGAGCCACTCGGCACTGCAGTGCTCCAGCCCCATGCACAATGCCAGCACCATGGCCACACGGCTCCTCAGAGAACAGGCAAAGAGCAGAGCTGTTGCTCTGCCCCTGCCCCAAGGCCCTACTCGCCTGCCTGTCGGCTGGGAGAGCAGCTCTGGGTCCTCACCCCACCACAGGGACAAGAGGGCTGCCAGCAGCTCCACAAGCACAGGAACCATCATCCTAAAACTGCTTCTGCACAGCCCCTGGAGTGGGATGGAGGGCAACAGGTTCAAGCGTCATGAGAATCAAGACGGAAAAACGCCATTTATTGGGTGTTCCAACTGTCCACAGCAGAGCTACAGAGAACCCCATTTTCGGGGCAGTGCACCTGAACTGCAGCAGTGTGTGCTGCAGAGCTGCACGCGCAGGTCAGCCAGCCCAGGATGGGGCAGGCAGCACTGACCCCAGCTCCGAGCTGGGCAGTGCCCAATCCATGGCACTGCTGGCCCACAACCTGCACCGGTACCCACCACTCTGACTCCTCACCCTGCTCGGGATCTGCCACTGGGGAAGGACAGACCAACACCACAGCATGACCACCCTGAGTGTGGGGCCACAGGCCAGGGAGAGGCATAAGCATGGACGGAGAAGCACATCGAGGGGCAGTGCTGCCCCATGGCGTGGCAGGCTGCTGGACCCAGAGCAGCCCCAGGCACTGGACTGTCTCAGGGCAGACTTGTTACCATCTTCTCCTCTGCGTGTCCGTGCGAGCAGTGAGGGCCACAGCTGCAGGTGATGAAGTCCCCTGAGGAGAGAGTGGGACGGGTGCTGCCAGCACCCTGCATATCCCCTCCCCACCCACAGCCACAGGTGCCTGTTCCACGGGCTCCGGACGCGGGGCACAGCCAGGCAGCAGGTGGGCAGGGAGGGGACATGGCTTCCCCCTCACATCCGATTTGCTTTCCAGGAGAGGTAGCAGTTCCAGACGATGGCAACGCACTGGACAACGGCCAGCCTAGGGACAGAGGGGACAGGGTCCACAGCCATGCGCTCCAGGAGCTGGGGAGCCGTGGCCATGGCCGCGTTACTACCTGTGCTTCAGGGGCACGAAGTAGAAGTTTGCGATTTGCACCGGTGGCCAGATCTGGGCAGAGGAGACAGGGGTGAAGGGGCTCTGCCAGCACCCCCATCCCGTGCCCACCTCTGCCAGGCATTCAGGCTGTCCAACCGAGCACACAGCAGCCCCCGAGGTGGGGGACAGGGACAGGGGCATGGAGGAACCTGGCCCAGCCACCCCACCTGGGGGCACGGCCAGTGTGGCACTGGGGCAGGGAGGGGCGCGGACCCGCCTGCGGCTGCCACCAGCACTTACGCAGTAGTTGGTCAGCAGGGCGTCCGTGTAGTCCTGGGAGAGAAAGGAGGCTGTGAGCACCCAGAGCCGCCCCACTGCCACCCACCCGCCACAGGCACCCAGCCCTGCCACACAGCCAGCCCCAGCAGGGGCAGCCACTTGCGCAGAAGCCGAGGTTGCTGAGGCTGGTTGACTCCAATGGCAGGGCCCACAGCTGGCACTGGCAGGAACGGTGCAGAAGCATCTCCAAAGAGATGCTTGTGACCCAGATGCTGGCGACCACAGGCTGGGCTGCGGGCAGGGGCTGGGAGCACACAAGAGGGCCAGTCTCCCTACTTCGATCCCCCCAACTCCACATCTGCTCATCTGGACACGGGGCAGATCCCCTCTATCCCCTGCAGCCCCTGCCTGCTTGCCTGTCCCCTTCCCAGAGCCGTGCTCATGTGGGGTGAACATGAGGTGGCAGGGAGAGGGCGGCCACTACTGCTCTGTCCCCAAGAGCCCTTCCTGCAACTGACGTGGCCCATGGTGCCATGGCCAGGCTGCCACAAGCTGCTCTGCCCAGCCAAGCCCAGGAGGAGAGCAGGGGCAGGTGTGGGGCAGGTTAAGGTGCCGAGAGGGCAGAAGGTGAGCTAGGGCATGTGCAGCAGACTCGGACAGAGCGGGCAAGGCAGGGGCAGTTGGCTCCTCTCCCTGGCGCAGGCTGCGAGCCCATCTGGCTCTGCATTCCTCGAGCCCCCTCCCTGGCACTGTGGGGCAGGGATGGAGAGGGGCACTGAGCTGGGGCAGCCGCCCTAGGAGCCCGAGGTGCTGCCCCGTCCTCGTGCTGCACTTGTGGCTGTGCCGCAGCCCTGCTCCACAGCAGCAGGACAAGTCCCTTGTCCATCCTGGCTGTGACTCAGACGGGAGCCCGGCCTCCTACTGGCGCTGGCCGGCAGCCCAGGACGGGGAGAGCGGGTGCAGGGGTGATGGATGCTCTGCTGACGCTTCCTCTGCATGGGGAGAAGCGGATGCGCCCCAAGCCAGGAGTGAAGGTGGCTGCCAGCCACTGCTGCCAGGTCCCGAGCCCAACCCAGCCCCCTCCCAGGGCACAGCACCGGCTGCAAGCCATGGCATGCAGGAATCACCCACCACTGTGCTTGGGCCCCAGCGGGTTTCCCTGTGGGAGGCAAGGCAAAATACATGCACGACCTGCTCAAGATGCAGCTGGGTCAGATGGGAGTGCTCAGGGGTGCTGCCCGTGCTAAGGGCCTATGTGCACCTCTGGGGCATCTCAAAACCCCTCGTACCCTGGCTGCTGCTCTTGTAAAGCCATGAGAGAGCAGCGGCAACTCAGTCCTCCCCCAGGATTTGTTCCCTGCGCTCCAGGGCAGTACCAGGGGCTGGACAGGTCTCTGCCGGCACATACCTGCAGCCCGGTAGGCAGCTGGCCAGTGCCTGGTGGGGCAGGTGCACCTACACAGAGGAATAAGCTCTGGGCGATGGCACCCCAGGCAGATCTCTGGCCCTGGGCTGTGGCTGATGGCCTGGCTCGGGCAACAACCCCAGCTCACAGCCTGGGGGCAGAGGGCCTAGCTGGGCTGGGGCTCTTCACGCACAGCCTTGGCACCTGCTGGTGTGCAAGCGCTGCTGCTGCGCACCTCCCGGGCAACCATGCGACCACCCCTGGTGTACCTCATCCCATGGCATGGGATCACCCGCTCCCTGGTGACTCACGCTGTGGACATGCTGACTCAGCTTTCGTGCTGGTTTCCAGCAATTGCTGCTAATGGGAGCCATCTCAGTAATAGCTCTAGAGATACAGCCAGGAGAATGGATGGCGTGCAGGGAGCCGGATGGCACCAGGCACCCAGCCACCTTGGCCCAGGCGGGACCCCAGAAAGCTGTGCCACAGGGAGCAGCCCTAACACCAGCACCCAGAAGACCGGCGGCACCAGGCACCCAGTGCCCCAGGGCCCTGGCACCCAGTGCTGAGCCTGGCAGTACTGGCCTTGCTTAGCCCCAGGCCCTGGCCAGGCAGAGAGCTACTCCATTCCCCACATCAGTGGGGTGGACACCTCCCCATCCTGGCTGTGGGGTGCCCGCAAAGCCAGCTCTGTGTTTGGGGTTCTGGGGCACAACAGAGCTGCAGGCCAGGCTATAAGGACAGGAGCGCAATGGCAGAGTTAGGGGCACGCAGCTGGTGCTGGGAAGGGGCCGCATCTGGGCATGGGCATGACCACAAATGGGAGCAGCCAGCATGCCGGCACACTGGGAGGAGCTGCCAAGGTGTGCCAGCTGCCCACGGCCCCACACTGCCCCGGGGAAGCAGCACATACCTGTTGGATCTTGGACCAGTTCTCTTCTGCCGACAGACCGTTCATCGCCCCCGTGATAGCAAGGAAGGAGCCAAGGAAACATGGTGCAAAGCCCCCCTGCAAGAGAGGAGTCGGGGCCTAATGCCGAGGAGCCTGTGGTGCTTGGAGCCGGGCCAGCAACACAAGGAAAGGGTAGCGCACGGCAGGGTTGGGAGCCACAGGCCCAGCTTGCCTGATCCCCTGGGGCTACTCAGCCTGCCACTCCCCAGCACAGAGCCATGCGGAGGGATGGGCACCACCATGGTGTCTCTGGAGGGGTCCCAAGACCAGGCCAAGGGTGGTTCCCCTGCAACCCTGTCTGCTCCAGCCCTTCACTGCATTGGGGTTGGCCCCAGCCTCAGGAGCAGGGTGGCACCAGGGTTGCCATCCCCAGGACCTCCCCTGCTGCAGCAGGAACACCAGGGACTGCACTGCCCTGCCTTCTGCACCGTTTCAGAGAAGGGAGATGGCAGCTCTCAACAGCCTCACGGCAGCTGCAGCAAAGGAAAAGGATGGATCCTCACAGCTCCCCACAGATGCCCGGAACACAGCTGGTGGAGATGATCTGGGCTGCAGGGCTGAGCTGCCCGATGGCTGTGTGCTGCAGCCAGCGACTCCACGGAGCACGTCCTGGGCACCATCCCCTGGTCAGCACCTACCCAAGCTAGGGCTCGCGGAGCAGGATGGAAACCTGCCCACGGACACAGGGCTGCATGTACCACCCCATCCTATTGCACCAGCCCCGTGCAGGCACCCTCACCCACATGGCACTGACCTGGTCCAGGACCATCTTCTTCACAGCCACGACTTTTGTGGTCCCAGGGATGAGCTGATCCAGGATCTTGTACCAGCCACCCACAACAGGGCCCTGCAGGAGCCAGGTGGTGAGGGGCAGCATCCTGCTCTGCCAGGCCACATGGTGTCAGGGCTGAGGGGTCTCCAGAGCTGGTGATATGGCCCTGCCCCAGCCCTGAGACCCAGTGATCAGGGCCTGTCCTGCCTCCCCTCCTGGGCTGTGCTGCCCCCGTGCTGGGCCTGCACCACGGAGGGGCAGCCCCCCTGCATATGGTGGACACGAGGGATGCCTGCAGCCCCCGCTGCGCCTCCTAGAGCACTCTACCAGGCAGCACCAGCACCGGGCAGCTGCAGAGCTTCATGCCTGGCACACTAGGCAGGGCTCCATGGTGCAGGGACCCCATCTGTGCCAGCACCATGCAGCACTCTCCCTGCCCAAGCCACCAGCGCAGGACGCCCCTACCCTGGCACACAGCAGCTGATGGGTCAGGATCTGGCCTCATCATGCAGAGCGGAGCAAGGCACGTTTGTACCTTCGAGTACGGAGAGAGAGAGGCTGCTGGCCCTGTCTCACCCCACAGCGCAGCCAAGGGTTCCCACGCCCACAGCTGAGTGCAGGGACAGGGTGCTCCTCCTCGAAGGGACCCAGCTCTGCCTGCAGCTGCTGATGGTGCCAACAGGAAGGTCCAGCTCACACCCACGCACCATGGTCTCATCCTGCCGAAACAGCCGTCCATCCCAGCCCTCTGTCCCATCCCACCACGTGTGTGCTGCAGAGCCTGGGTGCTCACCGTGTGCTGGCACTCACCACAAAGCAGAAGCCGATGGCCATCATCTTCAGGGTCCTGGGACCGTGGTGCCCGTGCAGCCCCCGCTGCTCCACCAGCTGCTGTGCGATCACATCGCCAGCTCCCATGAGGACCCCTGTGACCAGCACAGCCCGCTCAGGCGGCCGCAGTGCACTGGGGCAGCGTGAGACCCCAGACCGCCCTGCTGATAGCCAGGTCCTCCTGCCCGAGTGCTACCTCTGCCTGCCTATGGCCCCGCCGCCCCTGGGAAGCCCTCAGCCTGCTCTGGCCCCACTGGGTGTGCCTGGCACACAGCTCCCCCGCTGCCCTGCACCGAGCCTGCCTGCACCTGCCCCGCGGCACAGGCCCTCCCACAGCGGCAAAGCACCTCGTACCGCTCTCTGGACGATACGGCGTCTGTGGCCAAAACAGTGCCCAGCTGCGCCATTTCCCCACCTCCTTGACATGGGGCTGATCTGTCACCCAGGGCACACAGTGCCCAGGGCTTTTGGGGCAGAGCCCACCTAGATGATGCTTGCACTGCCTGCTGCAGCGTCTTGTGAGCCCAGGCCTTGCGCTCCCCAAAACCTCTCCCCGAGTGCCAAGCAAACTCCTCCGACTATGATCCCCTCCGTGGAAAGTTGCTCTCTGCCTGTGCTGCTCCTGCCCAGCAGCACTGCCGCAACTGGCAGCCAGGACAGGCAGGCGAGGCTTGCTGGGCACCAGGGCCAGCCCCAGCTCCTCGCTGCTGCCTGGCTGCTGGCACAGCTCCTCGCCTTGTTTCCATATCAGTGTGAGGGACCTTCTGCTGTGCGTGTCCCCTGCAGAGTGCTGCTCAGCTGGGTCCTTTGGCAGCTCCTGCTCCATCCCACACCCTTGACCTATTCGACGCAACTCTGCTGGCCCAGCGCTCCTTCCACCAGCCTTTGTGGGCTCCCTGCTTATTCCCCCTCCTCCTCCCAGGATGGTTCCCAGGCAGGTCTCCAGCCCTGCTGCAATTCTGCTCCGGTCTTGGAAACCCTGAAACCAACAAGCCATCATCTCAGGGAGCAGTGTCCCCAGCGTTCCCTCTCCTCCCAGCAGCCCTGCCTACACAGCTGGCTCAGGGCTAGCCCTGCTCAGGTGGTCTCCACAAGTGGTTCTCCACCGCACGGTGGGCCAAGGACGCCCAGGGTGGCAGAGCCCTGGGTGCATCCGCAGCAGCACCTGGCCCCTGCCACCCACTCTCTCTCTCCTGGGGCCACCAGTCTCTCTGCGAAAGCCCCCAGCAGCGCCGCGGGGAGCAGGTCTCAGCCAAAGGGCCGCAGATCCCAGGCTGTGCCAGGGGAGCGCACCTGCTGCCTCCCCAGCGCCTGCAGCTGGATCGCACCTTCTTGCATGCGCCATCACCAGCCGGCACGCATGAGGGGAGAGGTGAGGGCCTGGCTGCCCGGCCCCTCACCCCAGCCAAGCAGACCAGGTCCACAGCATGGCCCCAGGAGCCCGAGGGCAGGGGCTGGACCCGGCCCAGCACTGTTGCAATGGCCAGCAGAACCTGGAGGCGGCTCAGGCAGCCAGGCAGTAGCTGGGGCCCCAGCCAAGGCCAGCTGGGCTGGATGTGCCCGGGCAGGGCCAGGATGGCTGGCCTGGTCTCTGCAGTCCCACAGAGTTGCCGCGCTCCTGGCAGCATCCCCTGCCACCATGTCACTGGCTCCATCTCCCACCCTGGACCAATGCAGCCCCCAGGCCCTGAGAGCCACCGCACCCCTCCACAATGACAGAGCAGCCCCCGTCAGCCCACGGGGCCGCGGCAGCGAAGGGGCAGCTCCTTGGCAGCATGCAAAGGACCCCAGGCCAGCCAGCAGAAGGACTGGTTGCCTGCTTCCCGCGGGCAGCCTTCCCACTAGGCACAGGCAGGCTCCCCAGTGCACGGTGCTCATTGAGAAAGCACAGCTGGCAGGGCTGGCATTACTCATTCAGTGCTGAAGGCTCTGGGCGCAGCGCCCAGCAGTGACGAAGCAACGCCAGGGCTCCTGGGGAGGGAAGGCCTGTCTGCGTACCCCTGCCCAGGCCTAGGAGCGCAGCCGGATCAAGCCCCTTGCAATGACTTCGCTCACCCAGGCTGGCCCCAGCGCTGCTCACCACCTGCACCATGCCTGCCCAAGGGCGACACCAGCACGACCCTGCTGCAGCTCTGGCATGGGGCTGTAGACTCCAGCTGCACCCCACGCCGTGAACACAGGAACGAGCCCCTGGCTGCCCCCGCAGCTCTGCCAGGCCCTGCTTGTGCTGCAACATCCAGCCCCAGGCTGGGAAGAGTCGATGTGCATGGCAGCACTGCGCCTGCACAGGAGTGCTGGGTGCAGCTGGCGAGAAGGCCGCCTGAGCCAAGGGGAGGCACTTTCTCACCTGCTCAGTCCAGAGCAGTGTCAAGGGCAGGCAGGAGGCAGCGGGCAGCGTGCTGCTCCCAGCCAGGCCAAGCCTAGGAGCCAGGGGGTGCCTGGCTGATCCTGCAGGCTGCTGCTCCTACGGCCAGAGAACTTTGAAACAGGCCCAAGCTTAAGTAGGCCACACTGTCTGCATCCCCCGCAGGCTGGCAGCTGGAGGCTGCACTGCCACCACAGGAGCGCAGGGCCGCTCTCCACAGGCAGGGACAGCAAGGTCACTGCTGTGGGCACGTGCTGCTGCCTGCTGTGCCCAGGCCCTGCTGGCATACTGGCCTGGGATGCAGGAGGCAAAGCCCTGCCTGACCCCACAGCTCTTGCAGCCACGCGGGACAGGGATTGGGCAGGCAAGCATGGCTGGACATGCCAGGCACAGCCAACTGCCAGCAAACCTCCTTGGCCCAGCCCCAGCTGGTGGCTCTGCTCTGCCCAGGGGAACCGCAGCACTGGCAGCTCCATGAGCAGCAAGTGAAGGCAGGGCTGGAATCTGCCCAGCCCTCCTGTGGCTACCAGTGCAGGGCACAGGGCCCGGGAGAGCCTGCCTTCTCTGCACAGACCATGGGATGGCCAGTACTGAGGGGCCAAGCCGGGCCTCAGACAAAGAAATTACTTGCTGGAACAACAAGAAGAGCAGGAAGGCTTGGCCTCCAGCAGTGCTGCCCCTGTCCAGGAGGAACAGCCATGCTCCCACTATCATGGCCTTGCACTGTGGCGCAGGGGCTGGGCCTGGGTCCCCACCGCAGGCAAGGAAACATCCAGGCCCAAAGGCAGAGCCTCTTCTCAGCCACAGGAACCACATCTAGTGCTGTGCTGACTGCTCGCACAAAGCGGCCAAGCTGGGCAGCTGTGCACCCCCACGCAAGGCCCAGCGTTTCCCAGGCCTGCCAGGGCCCCAAGAAACCGGGGGGTTGCACCTCAGCGCAGCAGGGCCAGCTCCAACTTGAAGAAGCAACAGATAGGAGCTGGAACCAGCCTGAGGCTGTAGGCTGCACCAAGCCTGCTACAGCAGCAGGCAGGGGCTGCCAGGGAGGGCAAGGGCTAGTCCTGGGCAGCCCTCCCAGCTCCACCTTGGCCTCCCTACAGGAATCAAGGGGCAGCATCCACAGCGCAGCAGGTGCCAGACAACAGACTCATCAAATCAGATAAAAATAACTGTGAAACAGTGAAGTGGCCTGGCAGGACCCCAGCAGCCCGGCAGGCAGCATGACATGCTGCCACCCCCACAGGCAGCAGGGAAGAAGTGCCAGCAGCTGTGCACTGAGTGGAGCCCCGTGGCACCCACACTGGCTCCCAGACCCCATGGCTGTGCTGTTCCAGAGTCCTGGGCTGGTTACTTGTGAGCACCCATGCAAGGCTGCAGGAGCCTTTCACAGGCAGAGGCTGTCTCCGGGCAGCACCTCTGAAGCCAAAGCCTTCACTGCTGAGTACTGTCAGCCCACCCAGGGGAGGCTCAGCCCCATGCTGCGCTGGCTGAGCCCTTGTCCAGAGGCTGCAGCCCACTAATCCCCCCAGTGCCATGCCCCAGCATCCGTCCCCGCCCAGGAGGGAGCAGGGCTCCCAAACCAGCCTCCACCCAGGGGTTTGGGCCCACAAGCTGTGCCTCCTTACAGCCCTCCTGTTAGCCCTCCCAGCTCCAGCGCAGGCCCCCAGAGCAGATTTCCTGATCTAGGAGTGGGCCAGGGACCCTCACCAGTGGGACAGGTGGCAGGCCCCTGCTGCCCGCTAAGCCTGGGGGAACAGCTGCCCCTCCTTCCCCCTAAGGACGGACCCCTGAGGCACCCGGAACCACCCCTGCCTGCGGGGCTCCTACCCGCTCCCCACCCGGGGCAATAGCGCCCGCAACAGCAGGGCAAGGGAGCCCTGTGTGCCGCGGGGCGGGGCCGTGCGTCATATGGGGCGGGAGGGGGCCGCATACCGCGGGGGGCACGCGTCCCGAGGCGGGGGAGAGGGGGGACCCCGCGTGCCCAGCTGCAGGCGTGGGGGGGACGGGCCACGGCTCGGCAG
>VZTL01017360.1:14463-38583 GCA_013400535.1 Scopus umbretta
CCCAAGCCCTCCCCCAGCTCCCCTACCTGATCTCGTTGACACGGGGCAGGGGGTGCATCACCACCATCTTCTCCTTGGCCCGGGTCATGATGTGGGGTGTGAGGATGAACTGCCCAAAGCACTGCGGGAGGTACAGGGGGGAACAGGACACAGCCCTAAGCTCCGGGCAGGGGAGCCCCCATCCTGCAGAGGGCAGAAGGCTGCCACCCCCATGCCAGGACAAGACCCAGGGTCCCCTCCTGCCACCCCCCGACTCACAGCTTCGTACTCCTCAGCCAGGCGGAAGCGCTCCTTCTGGATGCGGGTCATGTAGAGAACGTCAGTGTCCGGCAGCGCCTCCTCGATGCTCGCAAACTCCTCCTGGGGCAGCACTGTCAGCAGGGCCAGGGCAGGGGGCCCAGGGCCCGGGGCCCCCCACCCCACCTGCTCACCTGTTTAATGCCCTTGGAGGCCACGAAACTGGTGATGTCAGGGGGCATGCGGAGGCCAGGGGGTGTCACGTAGCGCAGGTTGACGCGATACTGGGTGAGCAGGCGGGCCAGGGAGTGCACCGTGCGCCCATGCTTCAGGTCGCCTACCATGGTGATCTGGGGAGAGCAATCAGCCCGACCCATGGCACCCAACAGCCCCCTGGCTCCAGATAGGGCCCTTCAGTCCCACAGCACTGTAGCTGGGGTGGCCATGGCACCCCCCTAGCCCCTTACCGTCATGCCGTTGACAGTGCCCAGCTCCTCACGGATGGTGAAGATGTCCAGCAGTGCCTGTGTAGGGTGCTCCCCCACTCCGTCCCCGGCATTGATCACAGGCTTGCGACAGTGCTTGGCAGCCAGCTGGGAGCACAGGCAGGGCTCAGCACAGGCAGGACACAGCACCCCCCAGCCCCATGGGGGCAGGACCTGGCTCCTATTCCCGATGTCTGCCCAGCCTGCCCCCCCAGGGAGCATGGCCCTGCCCCCCAGCCCCGCTGCAGGTAGGAGATGGCCCCACCAGCCCTTCTCACCTCAACGGCACCCGGTTGGGGGTGCCGCAGCACCAGCACGTCAGCATAGCAGCACATGGTCTGCACAGAGTCAGCCAGTGACTCGCCCTTCTGCACCGAGGAGGTGGCTTCTGAGAAGGACAGGACAGAGCCGCCCAGCCGGCTCATGGCCGCTGCGAAGGAGCTGCTGGTCCGTGTGCTTGCCTCGTAGAACATGGATGCCATCACCTTGCCCTATGGGAGCCATGCCGTCACCTCAGGTAGCCCAGGGGTACTCATGCCTGGCACAGGGCTCCTATGGCCTCACTCACCTTGAGGATGTCCAGGCTCCGTTCCTTCTGCACCAGCATGCGCAGGGTGTGCGCCACATTGAACAGATGCGACATCTGCAGGAAGAGGTGGCTCAGCTGGGGTGTGCGTGGCACCAGGACTCAGCCAGGGCGCATGAGGAACTGCACCCTCCATGCTCATCTGGGTGCCCACAACCCCAGTGCCTGCTGCCAGCCTAAGCACCTGCTCCTTGGAGAACTGCTGGACAGAGAGAACGTGCTGTCCAACAAGGGGGTGCAGCAGCGGGGAGGTTTGAAAGTGGAGCACACCCTGGGGGGAGGCCTGGCGCGGGAGAGGGCCCGGTGGGTAGAAGTAGCTGTCCTGGAGCACAGCTGGATCTGTGTCACCGAGAACAGCGGGGTCAGCCTGTGTGGGTGGTCCCACAGAGGCCAACCAGCTTGCTTGCTGCAGGCCCCTGGACCCCCAAAGCACTCACCCGCCTCCACTGCCTTCCTGCTCGCCTTTTCACGGGCATCATCGGCTGGCGTGGGAGAGAGGAGCAACGACATTAGAGGGTGTGGGCAGCTGTGGCCCCCTGGGCCCTGCTCTCCCAGGGTGCTGCCAGTGCAGCACAGCCCTCCTGGCACTCGCAGCACTGGGAGAAAGGACCACGGGGCCTGATGCCAGGGCCACAGCCACCCAGAGATCAGGTGGGCTAAGCCCCAGCGTGGTGCTGTGCCCCTCTCCCTGCGCACCCCACAGAACCCGATCAGACGCAACCCAAATCACGCTGGCAGGCGAGGGGTCCCCGAGGTGCCGCACGGGCTGGGGCAAGAGGGGAGCAGGCAGGTACAGCCGTGCCCTGTCCCGTGGTGCCCAGCCCCATCACACAGCGGGGAAAGGGGCCCGTGCTGGGGCGGCGCGAGTGGCCCGGGGCCAGCACGGCACCTGGGGGAGGGGATGCACTCATCAGCTGCGGTTAGTGCCATTAGTACAGCCGCGTCTCATTGTCTGAGTGAGTCCCCCCCCCCAACATTACCGGTGCCTCGGGCCCCTGGGCGGTGCACGGCTCCCAGCCTCCGGAACGCTGAACGGGACACAAGGGCCGGCATCAGAGGGGCCGCCCAACCGCGGCCCCAGAGCCAGCCCTGGGGCAGCACGCTCACTGCCCCGCCGCCCACCTGCCACGCTCTGCCACGCCACACCACCCGCCCCCCTACCTGGCAGCCCCGGGTCAGAGGCCCGGTGGATGCGGGGTGGGAGGTGGAAGCGCCCCTCGCCCCCGGGGCCCGCCCGGCGGGGGCTGGAGGCTCGGCTGCGCAGTGTCTCACCAGCCGCCATGTGCCGGGGCCGCTCGGGAGTCTGCAACAAGAGGCTGAGCTGGAGCTGGGGCACGGCAGGGACCCACCCTGCTCCCAGCCCCATGCACCCCGGTACCTTCGTGCTCTCCTTGGCGGGGGCCGTGTGTGGTGCCAGCATAGCTGCCGAGGGCCATTTCTTCACGTCCTGCCCGTAGCCAGGAGGCACCAGCACCTGCAGCCATAGGGGTGATGGTCAGTATTGGGAGGACCCCAGAGGTGGGGGACCCTGGGAGACCCCCTAAGATGCAGGGAGAAGGGTACTTGGGGCCTTACCTGCCCATCAATGTATGCGACCTCCCCACGCAGGACCACCCTCCGCACTGTCCCTTTCACCTTCATGCCCTCAAAGGGTGTCCAGCGTGCCTTGGAGAAGGCTGTGCGGCTAGGGATGATCCACTCGTGCTCCAGGTCCACCTACCAGGACAGTGGGTCAAAAGCAGCAGGGCCAGGGCCGTGGCTGAATCCAGGGTAGGTGGGCAGGGACCCACCTCCACATAGGTGTCCTCCTGCACGGGCAACCCAAAGATCTTGCGGGGGTTCTCATAGAGGCGCTGGACAATGTCCTCCACGGTGAGCCGCCCCTCGGAGACGGCTGTCAGCAGCAGTGGCAGCATTGTCTCCAGGCCGGGGTAGCCGGGGGGCGGCTTCTGCCCCTGCTTCTCCTCCAGTGTGTGGGGGGCTGCGAGACAGGGTCAATCACTGTGGGACCTGCTATTGTCCCTACACTGTGCTCCTGCCCCACGGCTGCTGTCCCCCAGGGCTCACCATGGTCTGTGGCGAAGCAGTCAATGGTGTCCATGTTCTCCCAGAGCGCCTCCACGTCCTGGCGGGTGCCCAGCGCCGGCCGCACGGCCGCTCGGCCC
This sequence comes from Scopus umbretta, assembly GCA_013400535.1. Lineage (NCBI taxonomy): Eukaryota > Metazoa > Chordata > Aves > Pelecaniformes > Scopidae > Scopus > Scopus umbretta. Next base: position 17,937 of record VZTL01017360.1, read on the forward strand.
TCCCCAAGGCGCCCCAGGTCATCCCGGCACAGGAAGAGGTGGTGTGGGGCCACCTCACATGTCACCGGGATCCCCTTCTGCTTTGCTGCCTTGATGAGGAGGATCTGGGGGAGCCACGGTGAGGGGGGCCCCCTAAGAGACCCACACTCCATTGCCTGGGGCCTGCAGTCCCCCCACCGTGCCCCTGGGGCCTGCCACTCACCTCCTCCCTGCGGGCCACGTGGCAGATGTGCACAGGGCGTTGGTACAGCTGGGCCACCATCAGGACAGCGGCCACCGTCTGCCGCTCCGCATGCGCCACAATGGGCAGGTGCCGCGGCCATTGCTCAAAGTGCTGGGGGGGGGGACAGGGCTGGTGGGTGCCGGTGCCAGGAGCTGGGTCCGGCCCCGCGCCAGCCCCTGCCTGCCACGGCTCACCTCCATCCACAGCGACACGTCGTCCATCCGCAGACTGGAGAAGGTGTCATTCAGGTACATCTTGAGCCCAGCGGCCGCCCCGGCCAGGGGGCCTAGTGAGCTGGCGTTCTCCGAGGAAGCTCCCAGGAAGAGGGCAAAGTCGCAGCGGGCCCCAGCCTCAGCCAGCTATTGGGGCGAGAGACGGTGGGTGCCAGGCCAGGGCCAGTCCCGCTGTGGGCAATGAGCACACTGCAGCAGGCACCTCAGCACCTGGCGAGGGGACGCAGGCATTGGGCCAGGCAGCAGCAGCCCCTCACCTTCTGTGCCAGAGCAAAGGAGGCAGCATCCGTGACAGCGGGGCTGGTGTTGGGCATGGCGCAAACCATGGTGACGCCCCCAGCCAGGGCAGCTGCCGTGCCCGATGCGAAGTCCTCCTTGTGGGTGCCGCCTGGCTCACGGAGGTGGACATGGACGTCAATCAGGCCTGGGGAGTGGGGCAGCATCAGCATGGGAAGCCCCCCGCCATGGGGAACAAAGCGCAGGGAAATGTATCCTCTCCCAACAGCACCCTCAGAGCTCCCGGCCCGGCTCCTGGTGCTGCCCCAGCTCTGTGCTGCACCCTTGGAGCCTCCGGCCCCCACCATGTCCCCAGTCCCACCTACCCGGCAGGCGGATGAGTTTCTGGGATGTCATGCAGTCCACATGCATCTTCAGTGGGGGGGCTCCCCCGATCTGGCCCAGTGCCTGCAAAGACAGCAGCTGTGAGGCAGGACCAGTTTTACAGAGGGATGTGGGGCCAGAGCTCAGCAACTGGGCCAGGATGAGGACATCTGCTCAAGCTGCACCCCAAAACCAACCCTTCCACAGCTGTGCCTACGTACATTGCCCACCCCACACTATCCACAACAGGACTTTCCTACCCCAGCCCCCACCTTTGCTCCCTCACCTGCACCCACATCCCTTGGGCCCCTGCATGCCCCAGCCCACCTCCACGAAGAGCTTGGTGCACTTGATGTCAATGATGAGTGGCACAGAGTAGTCGACAGCCAGGCGCCGGGTGCGGTACCCCTTAGTGACGAAGGAGGAGAGCCGGCGGCCCCCCGAGTTGCGCATTGAGAGGTTGATGACCATCTCAAAGTGGTTCTCGGCCAGGTAGTCCAGGATGCTGCGCTGGGTCTCCCGGGCACCGGCCTCGCTGCTGTCCGCCTCCTCGAAGTGCCAGTCCACAGCCATCACCTGCCAGCAACGCCTGTCAGGGCCCCACACCTCCCCTGAGGGTGCCCCCAGCCCCTGCCAGACCCCCAGCTCCAACCTTGATGCCATGCTCTGTGTAGAAGTCGGCAGTGCCGAGGCTGGCATACAGCTTGTAGCCGAGGCTCTCCAGGGTCCGCACTGTGGGCAGCAGCTCGCTCTTGTTCTGCAACAACCCCAGGGCCAGTCAGAGGGCAGAGCAGGGGGCCCTGGCCCCCATCCCGGCGCCACGCACCTTGTAGCTGCCAATAGTCAGCAGGATGTTCTTCTTGGGGATCTTGAAGCCGGTGCTGAGCATGGCCTTCAGGTAAGCCTCACAGCGGTTCTCCCCAAAGCAGGCCACCTCACCTGTGCTGGTCATCTCCACGCCCAGCACCACATCAGCGCCCGCCAGGCGTGAGAAGGAGAACTGGGGCACCTGGAGGCAGGGGGGGCTCAGGGGCTGCCCAGCCATGTGCCCCAGCTTGGTCCCCACGGCCCCCACTCACCTTGACGCCGACGATGCCTGTGCCTGTCATCAGCCCCACGGGCTCCACATCCTCACCCATGATCACCTGGCTGGCCAGAGCCACCAGGTCCACCCCCAGGGTCTTGGAGACAAAGGGAAAGGACCGGGAGACACGGACGTTGCACTCAATCACCTTCAGCTGGTCATCCTGGGAGAGAAGGGACAGCATGGGGCTCATCTGGGGCCACAGGGTGTCCTCCCACTGCCACCATGTCAACCTGGCATGGTCCCCCTATCTGGGGTACCTTGGCGATGAGCTGCAGGTTAAAAGGCCCGGTGACCTGCAGCTCCTGCCCAACAGCGTGGACAATGGCCTTGATGCGCTCCAGCGTCTTGGGGGTGATGTCCTGGGGGGGCGTCACCAGTGTGGCGTCACCTGAGTGTACCCCGGCATTCTCCACATGCTCCGATATGGCGATGGCCACCACCACGCCATCGCAGGCTACAGCATCCACGTCAATCTCCTGAAAGCAAGAACATGGTCACAGCCTGGTGCCAGGGTGGGAGGACAGGGTTCTCATGGGGAACGGGGGCACCCCAGGGCTGGAGCAGCCTCCTGGATGGACCTTGGCCTCCTGGATGAACTTGGAGATGACAACGGGCTGCTCCTTGGACACGGCCACAGCGTTGCTCAGGAACTTCTCCAGGTCGCTGTCCGAGTAGGCCACATTCATGGCAGCACCGCTCAGCACATAGGAGGGGCGAACGACGCAGGGGTATCCCACTTTGCAGCAGAAGTGCTTGGCTGACTGCAGGAGACCCAGCACCACCAGGGGACATGTTGAGGGCCGGTCCCACCTCAGGCAGCCCTGTCACCCTCACTGGCTCCCCACGTCCCCCACCTCCATGTCTGAGAGCTCCTTCCAGAGGGGCTGGCTGATGCCGATGGAGTCAAGCAGGCGGGAGAACTTGAAGCGATTCTCAGCTGAGTCGATGGCCTCTGGGGAGGTACCCAGGATGCGGCACTGCTGCCGGTGCAGGGCCATGGCGATGTTGTTGGGCAGCTGTCCACCCATGGACAGGATCACACCCTCAGGGTTCTCTAGCTCGTAGATGTCCATCACTACCTGTGGCACCACATGGGGCAGGGGGATGGCTGGGACAGGGGCCACGGCAGGCCTCACCCTGCCCCAGCCCCACAGCAAGCAGGGCCCCCAGCCCCGCTCACCTCAAAGGAGATCTCATCAAAGTAGAGGCGGTCGCACATGTCATAGTCGGTGCTCACTGTCTCAGGGTTGTAGTTCACCATGATAGTCTTGAAGCCCATCTACAGGGGGAAAGGGACGAGGTGAGGCCAAGGGCCCCCCAGGGCACCCTGCTACTCCCCAGTCCTGTCCCCTGACTGAGGACACCCGACCCACTGACCCCGCAGGGTGCTGCGGCCCAGCTGACCTTGCGGAGCTCCTGGATGCAGCCAACAGCACACCAGTCGAACTCAACGCTGCTGCCAATGCGGTAGACGCCAGAGCCAATGACCATGACGTGGGGCTCCCGGAAGGCCAGGTCATGCTGAGTGCCATTGTAGGTCAGGTACAAGTAGTTGGTTTGGGCTGGCCACTCTGCCGCCACAGTGTCAATCTGCTTCACCACTGGCAGGATCTTCAGGTCGCGCCGCATCTTCCGCACAGCCAGCTCGGTGCTGTGAGTGGCAGGGTGAGTGCCCAGAATTGGGCTGGGGCACAGCACGGGACTACCCCCTCCCTGTGTTACCTGAGCACAGCCAGGGCCACCTGCTTGTCGGAGAAGCCAAGTTGCTTGGCCCGCTTGAGCACGGCGGGCGGCATGGTGCTCTGCTCCTCGCGGTATGACTCCAGCAGCACCGCATGGTCTGTGATGTTCTTCATCTTGTGCAGGAACCAGCGGTCAATCTTGGTCAGCTCATAGAGCCGCTCAATGGAGTAGCCCGCCCGCAGCGCAGCTGCCAGCACGAAGATTCGCTTGTCCGTTGGCGTCTCCAGCTCCTGCAAGGCCAGGGGTGTGAGCGGGGCTGGGAGGGAGGCAGACGGTCGCTTCCCCCTGACTGCGCTGGCAGCCCAGCTCCCGCCCCAGACCCCAGGCACTCACCACATCTGAGGCTGGCTTCACAGTATGGTCAAAGCCTACACAGTTCTCATCCACCATCCTCAGTGCCTTCTGGAATGCCTCCTCAAAGTTCCTGCCAATGGCCATGACCTCCCCTGCAGATGGGGCCGTGAGTGGCTGGACCCCATACCTGCCACGCTGCCCACCTGTGCTGCCCGCCCACCCTGCACTCACCCACACTTTTCATGGAGCTGCCGATCTTGGTGCTGACGCGCAGGAACTTGCTGAGGTCCCAGCGTGGGATCTTCACCACGCAGTAGTCCAGGCTGGGCTCAAAGTTGGCTGTGGTGGAGTTGGTGACGGAGTTCCTGGGGAGGGGGCGGGAGTCAGTGGCTGGGGCTGTCCCTGCTGGTGAGGGGGTGTGAGGCCAGCCAGGGCAGCGCCTCGTTACATGCCGCTGCAGTGCCGTTACCTGAGGAGGGGCAGGGGGATGCCCAGGGCCAGTTTGGCAGCCACATAGGCCAGGGGGTAGCCGGTGGCCTTGCTGGCCAGGGCTGAGCTGCGCGAGAGCCGGGCATTCACCTCGATGATATAGTACTGCAGGCAGCAGACAGGCAAGGTTAGCAGAGCAGTGCAGGATGTGGCCCCCACGGCATGAGGCTGGGCACCAGCAGCGCAGCTCCCTGCTCCCTGGTGCTCAGCTGGCCCCAAAGAGCCGCTAGCGCACGGAAGGCACAAATACCAACAGGGACCAAACGTGAGGGCAGCCGGGCTGGGGAAGGGCAGCCATCGATGATGGCTGCAGCGGGATGGAGCTGGGCAGAGACTGCCCAAGGACCGTACCCACACATGGCACCAGGACTGAGAGACCCAGCACCTTGCTGCGCTCACAGGGGCCAGCTGAGTCGCTGACGTAGTGAGACCCTCTGGCCCCAGGGATGCCAGGTGTCATGGCCCGGGGAGGCTGGTGAGGCACAGCCCCACAGGACAGCACAAGGTAGAACCCAGACCCAGACCCCAGGCTCCCCCAGGGCAGGGCTGGCTAGAGGGGTTGGGTGGGGGAGCTACAGCCCTCAAAGGACTGCACTCACCTGCTCCGATTCGGGGTTCAGGGCAAACTGGATGTTGCACTCGCCCACAATGCCCAGGTGCTGCACCACCTTCACAGCCGTGCGCCGCAGCATGAAATACTCTGTGTCATTGAGGGTCTGGCTGGGTGCCACCACGATGGACTCACCCGTGTGGATCCCCAGTGGGTCCAGGTTCTCCATGTTGCACACCTGGCAGCAGGGGGGGGGGTCATTGCAGGCTGCTGAGGTCCCGACCCCCACATGCTCCTGGCTGCTGCCACCCCAGGCGTTTCCCTCCTGGCTCCCACTGCCTTCTCCCATGCTCTGGGAACCAACGGGGGCTCCCCTGCACAGCCAGGGCTTGAACACAAGCCCCTAGGACACCCCATGTGTTGCAGCCCCCCAGAGCATGGGTGGTGCAGGAGGTCTGGCTCGAGGGGCGCAGCTCCCGGCAGCTGTGCTGGCACCACAGGAGGGGCTGGGGAGCCTGCCGTGGGGATGGGGTCCAGCAGGAGCCCCTGACCCATGCCCCCCCAGCACCCGCTCCTCTGTGAATTTCCCCCGAGCAGAGCCCTGGGGGGGTCTTTCCCCATCCCATACCGTGACACAGTTGTTGTAGGCGTCCCTCACCACCTCGTACTCTATCTCCTTCCAGCCCTTCAGGGACTTGTCCACCAGGACCTGGGAGGTGTGGGTGAAGGCCTGGCTCACCAGTGCCACCAGTTCCTCCCGGGTGTTGGCAAAGCCAGAGCCCAGGCCGCCGAGGGCATAGGCGGAGCGCACCAGCACTGGGTACCCCAACCGCTCGGCCGCTGCCTGTGCCTGCAGAGAGCAACAGGGTCACGATGGGAGCAGGGAGAACAGAACCCTGCCTGGGAGCTGTTCCCACCCTGCCCCATGACCACCCCTCACCCCACCCCCAGACCTGCTCCAGGGAAGCAGCGGCCTCGCTGGGTGCCACATGCTCCCCGATCTCCTCCATCTTCTCCACGAAGACCTTGCGATCCTCTGTCATCTCGATAGAGGTGACAGGGGTGCCTAGCACCCGCACACGGTACCGCTCCAGCACGCCCGCCTTGGTGAGCTCCACGCCACAGTTGAGGGCAGTCTGCCCCCCGAAGGTCAGCAGCACCCCATCGGGGCGCTCGTTCCGGATCACCTGGGGAGCATGGGATGGTAGGGCAGACACCCATGGTGGCCCTGCAGAATATGCCCTGCACCCTCCAACTGCTGCCGCACCTGTTCTGCCCCACAAGCACCCCTCCACCACCCCCTAGCCCGCTGTGTAGGAGTCCTTTCACCACCCCACAGCCCTCCAGGCAGCCCCCAGCCCCCCCAAACCACCCCTCTCCCAGCCAGTGCCCTGGGGTGCTCACCTGGGTGACGTACTCAGGGGTGATGGGGAGGAAGTAGACCTTGTCTGCCAGCCCCTTAGAGGTCTGCACTGTAGCGATGTTGGGGTTGATCAGCACTGTCTGGATGTTCTCCTCCTTCAACGCTTTGATGGCCTGATAGAATCATTAAGGTTGGAAAAGACCTCTGAGATCATCCAGTCCAACCGTCAACCCAACAACACCATGCCTACTAAACCATGTCCCCAAGAGCCACATCCACACATTTTTTGAATACCTCCAGGGATAGGGACTCCACCACCTCCCTGGGCAGCCTATTCCAATGCCTCACCACTCTTTCAGTAAAGAAATTTTTCTTAATATCCAGTCTAAACCTCCCCTGGTGCAACTTGAGGCCATGACCTCTTGTCCTATCGCTAGTTACTTGGGCAGAAAGACCAACACCCTCCTCACTACAACCTCCTTTCAAGAGGGAGCAAACGGGGTCATGGCTGGCAGCCCCAGGCCCGCATGCCCTGGTGACCCCCACCGTCCCCCATGCACCCAGGGTGGGCACTCACCTGTGACCCTGAGTAGTCAAACTCGCCTGCCTGCCCAATGGAGAGGCCACCGGAGCCCAGGATCAGCACCTTGCGGGGCCGAGCCACATCCTGGCTCCCCGCTGGCACCTTGTCGTAAGTCAGCCAGTCCTGCAGGCGCTCCCGTACTGGGGGGGGGAATGGGTCACGCTGGGGCCAGGGCCACACGCACCTCCGTGCACAGCCCTGTCCCCACAGGCTCACACCCTGTCCACAACCCCTGCCCGTGGCCTCCACACACAGCCTGGTGCCACAGACCCCACTTGCAGCCCCGGACCCAAGGGCCCAGCTGGCCCTTCTTGCCCCGCACCCACCTGTCCGGCCACTGCTGCCTCCACTCTGCAGGTCCCGTACCGCCTCCACGAAGACATCGAAGAGCCCCTCCAGGTCCGTGGGGCCGGCGCGGTGCTCAGGGTGAAACTGGACGCTGTGGAGGAGGTCAGGCAGGGCACAGCCCTGTGTCCCCCTGGCCCTCCCAGCCATGACCCTGCGCCCACCTGAAGAAAGGCTTGTGTTCATGGATGAGCCCCTCATTAGAGCCATCATTGGCGTTGGTGAAGAGTGGGGCCCAGCCGGGTGGCAGGCTGCCTGCCTCCACCGCAAAGCCATGGTTCTGCGCCGTGATGAAGCAGCGCTGCGTGTCCTCATGCAGGCACGGCTGGTTGTGCCCACGGTTCCCATACCTGGAGCAGTAGAATGTGTGTCAGGCAGCTGGAACCCCACGGTGACCCTGACCCCAGCCCTGGACCCCACTCACTTCATCTTGTAGGTGCGGGCGCCAAGGGCCAGGGAGAGCAGCTGGTGACCCAGGCAAATCCCAAAGACGGGCTTGGGCTGGGGGGCATCCAGCACCCGGCGCAGGCTGGACACTGTCTCCTGGCAGAGCTGTGGGTCCCCAGGGCCATTGCTGATGAACAGCCCATCGAAGTCTGTGCTGAGACAGCAGCAGGGTCAGAGTGGGGCACCCCGGACCCTCAAGGCCCCGCAGGGTCACAGCAGGGCCCCCTGGCTACCAGCAGCCTAGCAGCGAGGCACCCTAAGCCCACAGACCCCTGACAACCCAGGAGGGTCACACTGAGGTGCCCTGACCCCACAACCCCTGTCCCATGGGCCCCCATGCAGGATCACATTAGAGCACCCTGATGCCATGGGCCAGAGCCCTCCATCCCGATCGCAGCAAGACGCCCCGAGCCTATGCCCCGCCATCCCTGAAGGGTCCCACCAAGGGCCTTGAGCCCTCAAGCCCCCAGGAAGGATGACACCAAGGCTCCCCAGTCCCACGGCATGGAGCAGGACACAGTTCCCCGCTGCCCCCCCTGCTCCAGGCCCCATCCCTTGGCAAGGCCCCGGGAGGCCCCCAGCCACTGCCACTCCACCTGCTGTGTCCAGTGGATGGTCCCAGGGCACCACAGTGACGGCCGCACCCCGCTCGCACAGGCACCGCACCTGGTTGTACTTGAGCCCACAGTCGACTGCCATGATACGTAGTGACCCGCCGGGGTTGAACACATGGGGCGTCTGCGGGAGGGGTGAGTGTGGATTGCCTCGGCCCCCCAGGCTGGGGCCAGCCCTCCATGGCAAGGACCTCCACAGCACCAGCTGCCCCTCCAGCCACCCCTCCACATCCCCCAGCTCAGTGCCAGGCCCCCAGCGTCCCCCAGCACCAGGCTCCCAGCCCTTCTCACCCATGCCCCCAGCCCAGNCCACCTTCAGTGACACCTCCTGCACCAGGTGCCGCTTGTTGGGGTCCTCAAAGGAGAGGCTTTTCTCAGGAGTCCCATCTGGCACCAGCTTTCCCAGCAGCGTCCCCTTCTCGCGGATCTTCTTTGTTAGGGCCCGAGTATCCACCCCTGCGGATGGCCATGATACACAACCCCGCAGCCCTGTCCCACCCCAAAGAGGACCCTGCACCCCAGCAACATTGTCACCTCCAACTGACAACACTGTTTTGACCCCCTGGCAGGGCAAATCCCAACACAGGGACAGGTGTGGTCTAGAACTCACTGCTCCCTCGGCCCGAGCCCCCCAGCTGCCCCACAGCCACCCCCCAGCTCCCACCCCAAACCCAATGCCGCGGTCTGCCCAGTCCCACCTTCCAGCCCGGGGATGTTCTGCTCCTTCAGCCACTGGTCGAGGGAGCGGGAAGCGCTCCAGTGGCTGGGGGTCTCCGAGCACTCGCCCACCACCAACGCGGCCACATGGATCTTGCTGGACTCGAACCACTGGGGGGGTGGGGGGTGAGCATGGCCAGGTGTGGGGTGGCCAGCCCAGAAGAAGCCCTGAGTGGCCCTCCAGCCGGGCCTGGCTTTCTCCATGGGGCACAACAGGATGGCTACAACCCTGGGCTGGGGGAGCTCCATGGGACAGGGACCCCATCCCTGGCCCACGGCACAGGACCAGCCCCCACTGCCACCCCACAAAGCATGCTGGGCTGTCGCTGCCCCCGACTCGCCTCACACCCAGCCCTGCAAGTTGAGGCTTGGTCCAGACGAGCCCCTGGCTCTAGGAGCCCCAGGACAGGGTGCCCAGGCCCCTGGTGCTGCTGGACCACAGCCCCCTACCCAGGAACCAGCACAGCCTGCCCCATAGGACCCATCAGCTTGGCTCAGCCACAGCGTGACCCAGCACATAGGAAAGCACTGCTCCATCCAGCCACAGCCTCACCAGGGAGTCCCAGTGTGTCCTGTCCCATAGGACTGGGACTCTGGTTCCCAGGAGCAGGGCCTGTGGGGCTGCAGGAGGAGCCCACATGCCCCCGGCCCAGAGAGGACTGCCAACAGTGAGAGCAGGGTCAGGGGCTCCTGGCCCACCAATGCAGCACAGGGCTGGGCAGGACAGATCCCCAGGGTCAGCAGGGGGAGACCTGACATGGCACTGCTGCACTGGGGCCTGGACTCTGCCCCCGGGGCAGGGGTGGCCCTAGGACAGGCAGCGTTGAGGCCGAGGGGCTGGGAGGGGTCAGGGGCCTCGAGCAGGCAGCAGGGGCCGCTCTCCTCTGCCCCAGCCATGCCTTGCCCTTGGTGGCTAGGAGCCCTGTCCTGCAATGGAGCCCCAGTGAGGACAGACACACGGCCCCGCTCCCCACATGCTGCAAGGGTGCCCCAATCCCAGTCCACAGGGGTCGCCCCTGCCCTGCCCAGCCCCTCCCAGGAGCACCGTGGGCTGGAGCACCCTGGGCCCCGCTGCTGGCTCCAGGTCCTGTGGCATTGGGGTCAAACCTCCAAATGTTGCCATGTGCTGCACTGGTGCCTGACACTCCCCCGCCCTGGTACCCTGTGCCATCCTGCCCAGCCGCATGCTGGCCAGCCTGCTGGTGGCCGGGTTCGGCAGCTCCATGTGCTGCAGTGACACCGCAGCAGGGACATGCTGCCCCGCACCCTGCTACCTGCCCCACCGCCCCCATTCCCGCTCACTCACCCTGCTGAGGCCGAAGGGGTCGGTCTCATCCCGAGGGACCCCATAGTTGCCGACGAGGGGGTAGGTGAGCACCAGGATCTGTGCCTTGTAGGAGGGGTCGGTGAGGGCCTCGGGGTAGCCCACCATACCGGTCTGGNCGGCGGGTGGGGGCGCCGCGGGGCAGCTTCGGGCGGGAAGCGGACGCGCCGGTTCCGTGTCCTGCAGCGGCCCAGGACCCGATCGCGGGGGCGCGAGGAAACCGCAGAGAGCGGCCGGAAAAGGGCCCTGCGGACACATCCCGGAACACAGCCAGGCCCCAGCAGTGCGGCTCGGTCACGGCGACAGTACCGCCGGAGGGCGGCCCGCCCCTACGGAGATACAGCGTCCGNCCTGTGGGGCTGCAGGAGGAGCCCACATGCCCCCGGCCCAGAGAGGACTGCCAACAGTGAGAGCAGGGTCAGGGGCTCCTGGCCCACCAATGCAGCACAGGGCTGGGCAGGACAGATCCCCAGGGTCAGCAGGGGGAGACCTGACATGGCACTGCTGCACTGGGGCCTGGACTCTGCCCCCGGGGCAGGGGTGGCCCTAGGACAGGCAGCGTTGAGGCCGAGGGGCTGGGAGGGGTCAGGGGCCTCGAGCAGGCAGCAGGGGCCGCTCTCCTCTGCCCCAGCCATGCCTTGCCCTTGGTGGCTAGGAGCCCTGTCCTGCAATGGAGCCCCAGTGAGGACAGACACACGGCCCCGCTCCCCACATGCTGCAAGGGTGCCCCAATCCCAGTGCACAGGGGTCGCCCCTGCCCTGCCCAGCCCCTCCCAGGAGCACCGTGGGCTGGAGCACCCTGGGCCCCGCTGCTGGCTCCAGGTCCTGTGGCATTGGGGTCAAACCTCCAAATGTTGCCATGTGCTGCACTGGTGCCTGACACTCCCCCGCCCTGGTACCCTGTGCCATCCTGCCCAGCCGCATGCTGGCCAGCCTGCTGGTGGCCGGGTTCGGCAGCTCCATGTGCTGCAGTGACACCGCAGCAGGGACATGCTGCCCCGCACCCTGCTACCTGCCCCACCGCCCCCATTCCCGCTCACTCACCCTGCTGAGGCCGAAGGGGTCGGTCTCATCCCGAGGGACCCCATAGTTGCCGACGAGGGGGTAGGTGAGCACCAGGATCTGTGCCTTGTAGGAGGGGTCGGTGAGGGCCTCGGGGTAGCCCACCATACCGGTCTGGAAGACTGTGAGAGCAGGGAGAGAGGCTGGGACGGAGGATCCTGGCCGCCCCGTCCCGCCGGCGGAGGGACCCGAGCGCCTAGCACGGCCGACCCCATCCCCCAGCGCCCCGGGCCAGCCCCTGCTTCTGCCCCACGGCGGGGCCCCGAGCAGAGGCGGGTCCTCGCACCAGGCCGGACCCAACACCCGGTGCCGCTCNTTATGCAGTCGAGTTTCCCGCATTTGGGGAAATCGCAGGGGTCAGCACACCCGGAGTGCAAGGGATGAGCCTCGCCCTGGGAAAACCACCTGCCTGATCATGGTGTCTCCCCTGCCAGGTAAGTATGCTTTTCGTTGCCGCACGGACGCACTACCTGCCGACGCACACACACCAATGACACGGACACCCCTTACAAACGCCTGATCCACCGCTCCACCCGTGCACCCCATCCCTCTCCGTTTCGACACCACAATCTCGCGCCACGCAGCGCCCGCCGCAGAGCCTTTTTTGCGTGTGTGGGTCTCCCATCACCCCGCGCGCAGAAATATCTGCATGTCCCCGCCCTCTCCCTCAAGACCCCGCCCCTGGTGTCTCGGAGTGGCGACTGTGCCGCCGCCGCCTGCGCGCTCTGCGTGGCCACGCCCCTGGCGCCCTCAGGCGGGATGGGTGCGCCCCGGCCCCGCTGTCCCGCAGTATCCGCCGTGCCCTGGCCGTGGGGCCACGGGGGCCTCGGTTCCCCAGGGGCCGCACCGCCTCGGCCGGGGCCGAGAGCCCCACACGGCAGGGCAACCGGCTGCCCCCGCCCGTGTCCCCCCGCTGGAAGGCCTTGGCTCCCCGCCCCAGCCAGCACCGGGCTGGTGCCGGGAGCGCAGGGCAGGGAGGGAGTCCCCTCCCGCAGCCCCGTCCGCGTCTCCTAGCGCACCCAGGGGGCAGCGATCGGCAGCAGAGGCGATCGGAGGAGAGACAGAGGGATCCGCCCTAAAACCCTGTTAGTGCCTGGCCGCCTTCACCCTGCTCCGGGCCAGGGCTAGGGACAGAGGGCTCCTCCCTGCCCACCATGGCTCTACACACAGCAGCAGTGACAGCTGTATAAAACCAACCCTTTTTGGGCAGAGGCCATCTCTTCCCTGCTCACCCCTGGAGCTATGAACGCGGAGGGTACAGGTGGTGGCACACCCTGGGGGACACACAGACGGCCCACAGCGATCCCTGCCAGGAGCTGGGATGAGCACCGACTTTACCACAGCAGAACAGGATGGGAACACTGCAGAACAAAGGAGGACACACCCTTCCCCATGCCAGAGCCCCCAGCCTCTGCTCAGGCTGGACCCTGTGTCAGGCCCCTCCTGCAGGAGGCAGCTCATGCTGGGACCAGCCCCGGCACCCCCAGAGCGCTGCAGGGTCAGAGCTGCTGGGCTCTCCCACACAAGCCCAGCTCGACTGGCTGCCAGAACCACAGCTAGAGGAGGCATGAGCCAGGGGCCGTCACCATAGTGTCACCATTTCCCCCAGGTCCCAGAGGGGCCCAGGGACAGGAAAGGTCCTTCCCTGCTGCAGCCTGGAGTGGGAGGAGGGGGCCAGGCAGAGACAGGCCGAAGTGCCAGCATTCCCAAGGAAAGCGCACAGCTGAGCTTGTGGCGACACAGGGTGCATGGGCTCTCACCACACCACGTAAGATGGACAAGGTATATCATGGGGTCTGGTTTATTAGTGTCTGTGCAGCTGTCCCTACTACTGATCCACGTTCTTGACACGCAGGACGACAGGCACCGAGGTGCAGGGGATCATCCCCAAGTCCGTGATGACCAGATCCACCAGGTCAGGCGGCGTCACGTCATAGACCAGGTTGAGGAGGCGCAAGGACTTGTTCTCTGCCCAGCCACCCAGCTGGGCCTGGCCCTTCCGGAGCACAATCAGGTCATCGGGGTCATCTGCAGAGAGAGAAGCAGCTGCCAGGATCAGGGGGAGGGACAGCACCTCTCCGTCCTGCCCTGCTGCCTGCCAGGCCCAACGGCCACCCTTCCTGCGAGTTGTGGCCCCTCAGTCAGGAAGGGGAATGGCAGGGAAGATCAGTCCGTCCTGGCCAGCAGTGGGAAGAGGGAGCAGGTCCCAGGTGGGAGGAAGGGGTCAGAAGCCTTACCCAGCTCGTTGGAGACAAAAGAGTCTGTCTGCACTCGCTCGCAGAACTTGTAGGTCTCACAGCACACCAGGACAGGCACGTTGTAGGCCTTGGAGACCAGTGCTATCTGGGATGTCCCCACTCGCGACATGACAGAGCCATTGGCCAGGAGTGCGTGGGCTCCCAGCAGCACTTTGGACACCTGTCAGGGAAGCGCAGGGATACGTCGGCACCTTTCATCACGCTGCAGCCTCCACCCATGCCTGCCACCACCCTCGGCACAGCCCTGCTCTGCTCCTCACCTCAGGCAGCACGTAAGAAATGGCATTGATCATCACATAGGTGCAGTGAATGCCCTTACGCACCAGCCGGCGCAGCGTCTCCCGGCCTTCCAGCCGCGGTCGGCTGTCCACCACGATCACACGGAAGGCCCGGCCCTTCTTCACGTGGGCGTCGCACAGCGTGCGGTTCACAAGGGAAGAGCTGATGGACACCGGTTAGGAGGCTGCCCTGTCCCACCAGCCCCACATGGCTGCCCCACCCACCCCGCACGGACGCTGCACACTGTCAGCATTGCCCAGAAATGCTGCTCAGTGCCAGGAGACTTTCCTTGGTGCTGGCTTCAGCGTGGGACTCGTTAGGTGCCAGCCGGGCAGAAATTTTCCCGAGTGTTAGCATGGGGTCTCACCCCGGGGACAGCCTGACAGGCACCTGACAGCAGGGGCTGGCTGCAGCAGAGCAGGCACTGCCAGGTGCCAGCTGCCATGGCAGGTCCCCAGGCATGTCCAGCCCAAACAGAGCAATGTCTCTCTTACCCAGGGCGGGAGCTGGGCTCCCGCTAAGACCCTGATGGGCTAGGGCTGCCTGGAGATGAGTCCGGGCACAGCTGACGTCCACCCTCGCTGTTACAAGTACTGCCCCTTCCAGACACCTCTTGCTATGCTTGCTTCCAGGGCACCCTCTCCCTGTCTTTGCCCAGAGAGTCACCCCCTGGGAAAAGTAATGTCTCAGCCCCCCCTGGAAGCAGCACTGACCTCCACCTGTGTGTGACCACAGTAAGGGACTCACCCTCAAAACCCTCTCCAAGTTTCCCCCTCATAACGCCCCAGGCCCACACTGGCCTCCCACCCCTGCTCCTTCCTCCACTGATTACACATCATCTGCAGTCTTCTGCAACAGCGGTCTCTGGCTCCTTTTCCCACCTCTGCTTTCTGGGACGCAGTCCCTTAAAGGAAGAATGAACTTCCATATTTTTGCTTCCTGACATTTGACTTTGCTGCAGTTTGTTTAAAATGCCAGTAAACAGCCATGGCTGCTCTATTAAGTGCCCTGTACTGAAAAAGCGGTGAATCTGGGTTTCTTGAAACACTTAACTCTGGACACATGCAAACAGAGGACAGTGCCGAGCCCTGAACAGGAACAGCAACGTCTCATGGACAAGCCTTCAGTACAGGCTTCACTGACAGCAATGGCTTGAGGCCTCTGTCAGGCACTTCTCAGCCCAGACAAGGTGTTGCCCACAATTGTAATGCTACAGACTGGTGGGTCTGGGAGTCTGGGTTAGTCAAAATGGCAGACGGTGCAAACTCAGAAACTGAGTTTGAGGTGCTAACACAATTACATTAATCAGTATAGGCTGGTATACGGCTACTTGATCAGACCCTCCTGTTCATTCCTTGAATGATCCGAGGTCTCCAGTGCCTCCAGCATCTAGCCTGTCCTGGTGCGCAGAGAAATTGGAAACAACATCAGCAGGACACAGCCCTCTGCAGCAAGGCCTTCCAGGGATGCCTGCTCACAGCCAGGCCTGCCAACACCATCTGCTGCATTCTGCAGACATGGTTTAGCATTCCCCTCAGCAGCTACCAGACTGTCCTGGTTTCAGCTTAACTCAGAGTTCATTTTCTTCCTAGTAGCTGCTATAGTGCTGTGTTTTGGACTTAGTGAGAACAATGCTGATAACGCACTGATGTTTTAGTTGCTGCTAAGCAGTGTTTACACTAGTCAAGGACTTAACTTCCCATGCTTTGCCAGGGGCACAAGAAGCTGGGAGGGAGCACAGGCAGGACAGCTGACCCAAACTGGCCACAGGGCAATTCCATACCATACGATGTCAGGCTCAGTATATAAACTGGGGGGAGGGTGAGCGAGTGGCTGTGTCATGCTTAGTTGCCAAGTGGGGTTAAAGCACAACACAGGCAGAAAGAGCTCTGTCACCACGTCATGACGTGAGGTCATCAGCCTGCCTGTCTCCCAGGACAGGACAAAAGTCCTAATGAGCTCTCTGCTTTTTCTGAAGCACTAACAAAACAGCCCATGTCCAGTTAGCAAGTGCCATGCCCTGCTCTGTCCTGACACATTCATACATCCACTGTTCTGTCCTGCCCCGCTGGTCGTAAACTTCTCTGTTGTGCCTTTATTTACCAGCTCCCCATCACAGCTGGCACTCCCTGACTGCCCCCTCACTGCTTTTTTTATTTCTAGTTGCTGGACCTACAGCCACAACCCCTCCTCCCCCTTGGACAACACTGACTTTCCCATCCTTTTGCAAGAGCTTCCCACATTCGCTCAACTGATCAGTTTCCTTTTTCCAGGAAAATTTTGTTTTTCCCTTTTTCTAGGCCTGCTGACCTAGCTCTCCTCTTACCATCCATACACTAGGATCACATCGTTGTCATTTATCTTCTCAAAGGCAGACCTTGAAATGGCTTCAGCTGCCAAAACAATCTTCTCCCGCAGATATTTGTCGATAGTGTCCTGCAGCTTCTCCTTCGCCTGGGGATACAGTGCCATCATGTATAGCATGGACTTGCCACACTACAGACACTCTGTTGTCTCTTGCAGCCTGGCAGGTCTGCGGGTTCAGCTCTGTCTGCAAGTGGAGACCCCTGCCCTGCTCCCAACCAGCCTGCTTGCTGAATGGCACCTTCCCCTGGGACAGAGGCTCTGCAGGACACACAGCCATTCCTGTCCTAGCACAAGCTTCCCAGCAGACCATGGTGCCTCACCACGCGTTTGAGTTGCCATCAGGCCTGCCCCAGCCCTGCCCATAATCTCCGCTGCATCTCCTGGGTCAGTCGTCATCCCATGCAGATTTTAGTGCTCAGCCTGACTCCCCTCAGCCCAGTAGCCATGTAGCCTCAGGGGTCCTCCTGATGTATACCACCACCCTGCCCCTTGCTCCACAGCCAAAGGGCTCCTGTGGAGCTTTTTGCATGGGATGTAGCTGAGTACTGAAAAAACACGTTCTTCTTCATCTGTGACTTTACTGATGCTGTCAAACAATGCTCTCACAGACAGTCCTGGTGGGCAAGGGCAGTTCATGGTGCTCAGCTGCTATGGCCTTTGTGGTCTTTCTGCAGTGCACAGCACCAGCTGGACCAGCCTGCAAGTCCTCCAGCCACTCAAGAGTCACTTGATGCAGGTGCCATGCTAGTTGCTGGCCAGGCCTGTGGTGCAGTGCTGCATTCACAAAGACCACATGTGCCTGCTGCAGCTTCTCCCATTTTACGTCCCTGCTCCTGACGAGTTCCAGTCCTGTCAGCCCAGTGACAATAACAGCCTTGCATTTGGTGCAGCACACCCCAGCCCCTTTGGGTCCTGCTAGGCTGTGCCTGCTGGCAAAAGGGTAGCAGGTGTGGCTGCAGTCTCCACTCAGGCCATGGCTGGCAACACTGATGGCCCAAGTCTTCTAGCTTCACTGCAGCACCGCTCCCAGACTGCATCCCACTACCTCCCCCTGCTTAGCCTGCGCCAGGGCTGTCCCTCCACTCTGGTGCCTGCAGGCAGAGGGCTGGAACCTGCTGCTTGCTTGAGGCCACTCACCTCCTCCTCTCTCAGGGTGTCGGGTAGGCATGAAATCTCCTTCTTGAGGAACTTAATGGCATTGCCCATGCTGGCTGAGAGGGGTCGGCACTGGTTCAGGAAGCTGCAGAAAGGAAATGGGCTTAGCTCCAGAGCAGCCTGGAGGGCAGGAACAGGAAGAGGCAGGGTGCAGCTGGGCTGGGAACAGTGGGCAGGGAGGCAGAACCCAGAGCCCCAGCAAAGTCAGCCCAAGTTTGGGTGGACACCAACCCAGACAGGTGACTGACTGATGGACCACACTCAGCAGAGCTTCAGTCCCTCTGCTCTGGCACCGGGAGCCCTCACCTGATGTGTGGCTTCAGCTTGGCCACCAGGTCCCGTGACAGCTCCTCATTGGGGGGAGTTGAGTAGTCCTGGATCAGCTGAAACAAGAAAGAAGAGAGTATGAGTTCAGGGCACCTGCCCCTTCTGGCCAGACACTGCACGCGATCACCCTTGCCCAGGATGCTGCAGACTAGGCACAAGCATGTACCACACAGCTTGACACGCTTTCACAGGGAGGGCAAAGGGGTACTCCAGGAACTCAAATCTGCAGCATCAGTGCCAGAAGAGAACACCAGCAGGCCCTAGCCCTGGGCATGGTCAGCAGGAAGAGGCTGAAGATGATCAGGCACAGATACAGCCTCGGTAGTCAGGAAACAGGAAGACATGCCTGCACTTCGTGCAACACCCTTGTTGCTGCCTGGTGGGCATGGGTAGCTGCTCACATACCTGTTTGAAGACTTCCAGCAGGGCGATGCAACGGGCATTGGAGCCATTGATGATGCCCTGGGAGTACTGGAGGCCAAGGCGCACCACAGCTGGGTGAATTACTGTGGAGGGGATGCTGCAGTGAAAAACGTGAGAGAGCTGTCAGCACTGGCCCTATTGCCAGGCTCCCAGCCAAACAACCTGAGGGATGGCCCAAGGAGGGAGCTGTCAGTCCGACCCCTAATTGCTCTGTCACCTGAGGAGTCAGGCTAACCCCACAGGCCTTCTCCTGTGGCCCTGTACTGCCTGAGGGCAGCTCTCCTCACCCCACAGGCAGGACATCCAGCTGCCCCTGCCCTGCTGCTTCTCCTCAAAGCAACCAAAGGTGTTGCCCTCCACCCCATCAAGCCTATCCCACATGCAGGACCAGGACACCCCTTTGCTAGGGCCATTTTGCAGCCAGGCCAGCTGAAGCAGAGCCAGGGCTGGGGAGGCCATGTACCTCATCTGCTGTGTCAGTGGCTTCTTCCGGCTGTACTGGTGCAAGTGGGAGAACAGGTTGACCTTGGTGCCATAGTCCTGCCTCAGAGGTACCTGTAGCCCAACAGTGTTGATGATGGCTTACCCAAGGCTGCCATACAGCCCTGCTCACTCCAGCACCACCCAGTCACACCCAGCACTCACTCATGGCACACCAGAAAGCATGCATGTCCCAGTCCCACCATGCATTCAGCCTGACCCCACCACACACGCTGCAGCACAGCTGCTCTGTAGCATGCAGCCCGTTACCCAGCCCACCTCCTACCTGCTGCCGCTCCAGCTTCTTGGCCAGTCTCCTCTGGGCAGCAGGGTCATCCACTTGCACATGCTCTGGCAGCCATTTTACCACTGTAAGGATAGTAGGGAGGGCAGTGTGAAGCATTACTGCCCTTGTACAGCCCCCAGCCTAGTCACGCTGCCCCAAGACTCAGGAGATGCACAGCAGGGCAGCGCCCAGAGCACCATTGAAGGATCGGATGGGCAGGCCCTGCAGGTGTCTGCCCCAGCCCCCTCCCTCCCTGCTCACCCACCCACCCTCTGGTGATGATGGCTTTACCGGACTGAGACTCGCTGGGAGTCAGCCTGGGCTTGGCTGCTGTGGCTGCCTGGCTCAGCTCTGCTTTCTTGGCCTGCTTCTGGGCTCGTTCAGCCTCCTGCTTGGCCCGCCGCTCTGCTCGCAGCTCAGCTTTGCTCTTGCCCCCTGCAGGCTTCTCACTGTCGTTGGGGCCATCGGCCAAGGCTGGGAGGGACGTGGGGTGAGCAGCTACTGCAGGAGATGGAAGGGGGAAGTCTGTGCCCAGCCTCTATCACCAGGAGATGTAGCCCAGTATGTGGGGCAGCCCGTGGCAGGGAGACCCTCCTCTGCACAAGGGTCTGCCTTTGGAGGGGCAGGCAGGACTAAGCCCCAGATTCTCCAGCACCTTGCCACCCCTGCACAGCTGACATGGGGACCAGCAGGCCAGGTGGGGAGGGGACGGGCCTCTCTAGATCTCAGTCACCAGAAGATACAGGCACTCGAGGTGCCAGGACTCAGGTGCAGAGAGGTGGGACACTTGGGAGGTCCCACTGCAGCCTCCCTTAACTGGACGATGCTCCTGGCTCAGGGCTGTTCCAGCCCGAAGGGCGCTCCCAGCCCGGGAGATCACCGGGGCCTCGACACGAGGCTGCCCCTGTTCGCGGCGCTGAGGAGGTCTGCCGCGGGGCTCTCCAGGCTCAGGGGCTGCCTGGGCTGGACGGAGGTCTTTACCCCGGGGCTGTCCTGGGTCGGAGGGCGTCCCCAGCTCCGGGGGCTCAGCCGCCGGCCCCTTCTCGCTCCTCTTCTTCTTCTTCTGCTGCTTCTTCTCCTTCCGCAGCTGCAGCTTCTCCTCCCGGGAGAGCTCCGGGGCCTGCGGGCACAGACCGTCAGGCAGCCCCCGTCCCCCACGCCGGCTCCCAGCCCCACGCCGGTCCCCAGCCCGGCTCACCTGCGGTCCCGCCGGCACCGGCGCGGCTGTTTCGGGGCTCGAACCTGCAACGAGGGGAAGCATAAGAGGGGCCGGGAGCGGGTCCAGGCCCGGCCGGCACCGGCTGCGGGGGACGGGGGGAGGCCGGGCGGATGCTTTGCAGCGGGGCGGGAGGGAACCCCTGCCGGTGCCGCGGGGCGGGTCCCGCCGCCCACTGGGGG
>VZTL01017360.1:51869-62622 GCA_013400535.1 Scopus umbretta
GCTGACGGTCTTTGTGCCCCACCAGGGGCGGCTGCGGCGGCCCCCGCTGCCCCGCCAGGCGCGGCCCCGCTCCGGGCGGCCGGAGTGCCGCGGGAAGCCTCGCCAGGCCCCTGAGCCGAGGGGAGAGCTCGGTGAGTCGTGTGCCGCTACTGGCGCCGGGACCCGCAGCCTCGCCGGTGGTTCTGGCCGTCCCGGCGCCCTGAGCCCTGCCCTGCTCGGCAGCGGAGGGGCAGCGCTGGCCGTCGGCCTGTCCTGTCCGTAGAGGAGATGGGCCGGGGCCTTTGCCGGCGGGGAAGGGGCAGCTGCCCCTGCCCAGGAAGAGCGGACTGCAGGGAGCACTGGTGGGGTTGGGGGTCCCTGCCAGGCAGCTGCTGGGGTGGGGGGTCTGTGCAGTGTCAGAGCGGGACGCTCACAGGACCTTGCCCTGCAGAGCTGTGGGGGACAGCAGTGCCTTGTGCAGAGGAAAGGGCTGAAGGAGCAAGGTGTCGGGGTGAGATAGGCATAGACGAGCCACTGGAGGTGGGGGGTTGAAATGGCTTTTCTGTGTGTGGCACAGATGGCCTTGTAGAGCTCCAGAGGCTCTGGGGATCCTGGCAGAGTGGGGCTGGGTGGTCCAGAGCCCGCGTTGCCCTGGGACGAGAGGGCAGGGTAGACAGACAGGCTGGAGAACGGGTGTGTAGGAGGACACTTGGGTAGCAATGAGCGGCTTCACTCACCTTGGTGCTTCCAGCGCTGAGATCCTTTCGTCCTGGATGAGGGATCTGGGGCTTTTGGGAGTGCAGAGAGGGATTCACAGTCCTGCCCTTAGTCTGATCTCCAGAGGCAATTGAAACCATCCTTTGGAGACACCCACCAGGGTCCTGCTGCCTTGTACTGTCCTGGGGAGTGGAACAAGTCCAGTCACAGACCAGGTTGTCCAGAGAGGTTGTACGGTCATTGTCCTTGGAGGTTTTCAAGACCCAGCTGGCATAAAGCCCTTGACCACAGTGCTGACACTGATTTGGGCAGGAAGGTGGACGAAGGTGACCTCTTGAGCTGCCTTTCCACCTGAATTATTCACTGATCATGGTGACGCTCATGGGAACTGGCTACAGAGAAAGAGGAGCTCAGCTCCCCACAGCCAGGCACGGGAGGAGAGGCAGCTGCAGAACAAGCCCTGGAGTGGCTCCAGTGTTGGTGCACTGTGGCCGAGCTGTGGCTCCTCTGCAGTCGTTACCTCTGCCAGTCCTATCCCTATGGTCACAGCTCTCAAGGACTGCAGAGCTGAGCTCTATTGGTTCTCCCAGGAGTGCATGTAGATGATGAGCCCCCATGCGATGGGGCTCCTGATTTCACCTGGCACATCCCTGTGGTTCATAACCCCTCCCGCCCCTGCCCAGGAAATCTCCCCCACTTTACACGGCTCGGCTCCTGGACACTCAGACATGCTCTGACCCTGCCAAGCAAGGAGCCTGCTGGGTGCCAGGGATGCTGTGATGGCTCCTTGTGCAGCCCAGTCACACCTCTGCTCCCAGGGGAGCTCAGCCGTCTCATGCTGTCATGTTTCCCTCTGCTTTGGTTGGTTTCCTGCAGCTTCTCTCTCTGTTGTCCCAGCATTGTGCATACTGTGGACATCCAGGACTTTGCGTCCTGCTTCTTGGGGAGGAGGGCCCCTGTTTACCCTGCTCAGGGACTTGTTCGGCCCATCTCCAAGGATGGGTGATGTGCAGCTGTGTGCGCTGGGGGCAGCAGCCCTGCTCTGGCTCAGGCGTACCTCGTACTCCTCCTCTCTGATGCATAGGTCCCTGCCCTGGATGTGGTCCCCATCTACGGGACTCGTTCTGCCTTCTCTGTGGGTCCATTAGTAGAGCTGTTTGACATATCCAGGTGATCCTGGGTGTGTGAGCAGCTGCTGTTGAGCCTTGTCACAGGCAGCTTTTGTTTATTTGCAGGTCCCTGAGGGAGTCAAATGTGTTGGACTTTCTGACAGTCCCAGGGGAGCCGTGGCCATGCTGTGTTGTCAGCAATGATTCCCCACTGACAGGTACCTCGGGGACAGAGGATGGGGCCACTGAGATGCCTGCTGGTTCTTCTTCGCTTGTCTTGTGCAGACCCGGCTGCTCAGTCAAGGTTGTCGCAGTCCCGGTGCAGGAGTGGTGCAGGCCCGGGGTGTTTCCTCATGGCTGGCCCCTCTGTTCGGACAGCTGATGTCCGCGGCATCGGCGCAGCTGCTGCTGTTGCTGCTCTGGCGCTGGCTTCTGCTGTTCTGCCAGGCAGAGTCTGCGGTGATGGCAGCAGTCACGCCAGACAGCGGTCCCGCTGCCCTGCCGTGTCTTTGAGCGCATTCCTTCCTGCTCTCCTCCTGTAATACCTCTCACTCTCTAACACCTATTTAAATCCAATCTCAGCCCAAGCCAATCTCAGCCCAGTTTATATGAGCTCTTCAGTTACCACCTCACTGGAAAGTGCTTTGTCACCTGGGGTGGCACGGTGCAGCACCTTGCTCGTTCCCAGCAGAGCAGGTGTAATCAGACTCCTCTGTCTTACCTGAGCCATCACTAATGTCTGCTTCTTCCCATGCCAGTGCTTCTGCTGTTCTAGCTGTGCTCAAATGGAAAAAACCAGCGGAGGCTGTTAGTGGCGGAGGGATGCAGTGATGCTGTGGAGGTGTAAAGTGTAGGATGCAACTTTTTGGGGTATAGATAAGGAAAGAGCAAGGAGAACAGTGGAGGAACTGACCGTGCTATCAGGAGGGATTATGGTGTGGCCCCGGGCTCATGTGAGCTCTAAGTAAGAGAAAACTGGCAGATTTACCTCCTGTCTTCTGTAATCACCTGGCATCTGGTCACTTACTTAACTGGCTCTTGGGTCCCTAGGCTTGGTTGTCTCTTCTACAAACTCAGCAGCAGCTTGGGTGACGCAGGTTTTAGTTAAGCACCTGGGACATGGGGAAGCACGAGTCAGAAGTGACTGCTCCCCACGAGGCTTCAGGTCCTGCTGCCCTGGGTTGCAGGGCATGTGGAGGAGCTCTCTCCTCCTGGGACAGTTCAGGATCCAACCTTTGTGGGGGAAGCACTTTCTTTGTGGCAGTGAGACATTCCCTGCTCTTCTGTGAGCTAATCCTGAGGAGTAGTGAGTGATGGCAGTTTTGATTCGCCCTGGGTTTTCCACTGTGCTCTCTCCAGCTAGCCGTTGCTAGGAGCTTCCTGATGCAGGTAGAGCTAAGGAGCTTGTGTCCGCAGTGGCAGTCACTGGCATCCAGCTGGACCAAGTCTGTGGCTCTTGGGCACTTGAGCTCCAGTGGAAAGTTGGAGCTTCAGCCATATCACGCCTTGGAGAGGAGAGCCACAGAGAGCTGGTGTGGTGAGGGATATGATGGTTGTACTGCCCTGTGTACAAACTGGTTGTCACAGTGTTCACCACTGCCTTCCTTGCAAAGACCACTGTCTTCCCCACCTCGGGAAATTTGGGACGTCCTGTGTCTCTGGACTTTGGTGCTGAACTGAAGGAAACGGTGTGGGGCAGAACAGAGCTGGCTCAGAGGTATGTGGGTGGCTGGAGAAGGGCTGTGGTTGCATTGCCCAAGCTGAGTGTGGGACTGGTCAGCCTTGACACTGTCACCCGGGGCCTTCACGCCAATGTGGGGACAGGGCTGGACACCATGGCTGGGGGGTGACCATGGTCGCACTGGCCAGGCAAAATGTAATTGTGGGAGATCAAGCTTGGGTGCTTTTGTTCTTACCTGCAGCCCGGTAGGAGGGAGAACGTCAGCTGGAGACTTGGAGCAAGGACAGTGTCTGGCCACATGCTTGGTTTGGGGGTGGCTGTGCTGCCATGCCGTCCAGGCACAGCGCTGGGGGTGCAGGAGGTGGGCAGTGTCCTGGGCCCTGGCAGGGCTCTGCTGGCAGCTGTGCCTGTGGCTGGCCTGGAGGGAGTTTGCTTGCTGGTTCAGGGTAGGCTGCTGCACGTGCCGGGCTGGTGCACAGTCTGTGGGAGGTGTTGTGTGAAGGAGGAGGCAGATGCAGGAATGCAGGAGCAGAGAGTGCCAAGCGCCCTGGTCTGAGCTGTGGGCTGTGACTCACCAGAGGAGGGAGGATCTGGAACAGCCCTGACCAGGACAGAGGGCTGAAGTCTCCGTGGTGCAGGGCTTGTGCTGGGGCCAGGGCAATGCTGACAGGGCCGGACCTGCTGCACTGGACCTACAAGGATGGATGGCTGGGACTGGGCTGTGAGGAGCACTGCGGGCTTGTCCCGGAGCTGCCAGGGTGTTTTCCATGGTGTGGCTGTGTGAACGGCCCTGGCATCTGGCTGGGTCGCAGGGCCCGTTGGCAGGGTGGTAGCGGGGTCTCATGGGTGCTGAGGTCCCGTTCCCACATGCAGGGCCCAGAGCTCACTCTCACATGTGGTTCCTTTGCAGGCTGAGCGGTGATGACTCAAGCTGGAGATGGTTCAGCTGTTGCCTGTGGGGAGGATGCCGACTCTGAGGCCCAGGTAGGAGCCTGGCCATGGGGTCCACATTGGGGCTGGCACCTCCCTGCTGCCCTCTGTAGCCCAAGAGCAGCTGCCTGCTGTCCTGAGGGGCCACCATGGAGCAGCCAGTGCAGATGCCTGGGCCCCTCCGCCTCCTGGGCTTCTTTGAGCAGAAGCCACAGGCTGTTGGAGGGGAGGCGTCACCAGAACCAGAGGTAGAGCCAGAGGAACCTGAGGAGATGTGCATCACGCTGCCCCTGGGTGAGGGCGGGGAGCTGGTGGAGTGTCCCCTGTGCCTGCTGCCGCAGCCTCCCGAGGCCTTTCCCACCCTGGTCTCCTGTGCCCACCGCTCATGCCAGGCCTGCCTGGAGCAGTACCTGCACATTGCTATCAGCGAGAGCCGCGTTCAGGTGGCCTGCCCACACTGCCCTGCCGTGCTACAGCCTGCCGATGTCCACCGCCTCCTGGCCGAGCCTGCCCTCCGTGACAAGTATGAGGAGTTCCTCCTGCGACGGCTGCTGGTGGCCGACCCTGGCACCCGCTGGTGCCCCGCACCTGACTGCAGGTGAGCAGCTGGTCCCTCATGTGGAACTGGGAGCAGGGAGGCGGTTTGGGCCCCCCCTTCCCGTGCTGTTAGAGGTGATGGGTTTCCCCAGCTGGGAGCTGGTGTGCAGCAGACTGCACTTGTGTCCTATGAACCTTTTCCAGGCTTGATCCCCTTGTGGCTTGATCCCGTGTGGGGTTGGGCCTGCTGAGGGAGATGTCCTGATCCCTGTCCCAGCTGCAGAGCCTGGGTAGCTGTGTGTCTGCCAGGGTTGGTGCTCTTCGCCACACTGGGCCAGTCTGTGAGGCCCCAGAGGAGCTGTGTGGGTGCTGGATGGGGAAGGCTGTGCTGCAGTCTGAACTGGTGAGAGTGCCTCCTGGATCTCCTGAGCAGGGGCTGCAGCTCTAGCTCAGCACAGAGCTGGGACCTGCCACTGCATGGCCTGGCTGTGCCCGGGAGGGGAACAGCTGTGTGCTGTGCAGGGGTACAGGGAGGGCCATGGGCACCACTGCCCCCCCCCCCCCCCCCTGACCACTTTCTCCCCACAGCTACGCTGTCATTGCCTACGGCTGTGCTGAGTGTCCCCGCCTCACCTGCGGGCGCAAGGGCTGCGGCACCGAGTTCTGCTACCACTGCCGGCAGCCCTGGCACCCTGATGGCCCTTGTCTGCCAGTGCCGCCGGCCCTCCGCCTGGCCAGCCCTGCAGCACAGCTAGTCCACCCAGAGGACTCTGCCCACGGTGAGACCCTGGCCTGGGGTGGGTGCAAGCAGGGCAGGGATTTGGCATGGCCGAGCGGCACAGTCGCTTTGTACCTTCCTGCCTGCGGGGATGCTGGAGCCAGGACCCAGTGTTCCTCACTGGCTGGCTGTGTGGAGGCATGTGCCAGTTGATCTGCAGGTGTGGAGTGAGGCCTTGCTGTGCCTGGCTCACCCTGACATCCACGGGACGGGCTGCAATCCTGGGATAGGGTGTGGGGGTGGACCTGCACTGTCCTGTTCTGCTCCCCCCCATCCCATCCATCCCATCCCATCTCATCTCATCTCATCTCCTTTCCCCTGCCAGCTGAGGCCGAGGACATCAAAGTCTGTCCCCGCTGCAGTGCTTTCATCATGAAGATCAATGATGGGAGCTGCAACCGCATGAACTGCACAGTTTGTGGCTGCCTTTTCTGCTGGCTTTGCTTGCAGGAGATTTCTGACGTGCACTTCCTGAGGTGAGTGCAGGGCTGTGGGGCCACTGGGAGCNGGTGCTGTGATGCTTGGCTGGGGCTGGGTCCCTGCCAGGAGCTGTGGGGCTAGGTTGGGGGGGCAGCGAGGCCCTGCCGAGAGCCATGGCCATGCACAGCCAGGTTTGGGGCTGGGGGAGGAGAGTGATCTGTGCTGCTGGGTCTTGCAGGGCTGGGGGCCTGAGGCTGGCTGTCAGTACCCCATAGGTGGGGGGTCTCAGGTGGCAGCCGGAGCTTAGGACTGGGAGGGGGGAATCTGGCTTTCCACTTCCCTGGTGAGCCCATGGGTCTTCCCCCAGCGCAAGGACAGGCTGCGCTGGTTCTGCCTGCCCCTGCACAGGAACTGTTGGCCCAGCCCCACTCTGTCCCTGCAGCCCCTCTGGCTGCACCTTCTGGGGGAAGAGGCCTTGGTCACGGACCCGGAAGATCCTGTGGCAGCTTGGCATGGTGCTGGGGGCGCCTGTGGTGATCTCCCTCGTCGCAGGCATCGCTGTCCCTGTCATTACCATTGGGATCCCCATCTACATGGGTAGGAAGGTACTGGCAGGGGGCCCTGGATTCCCCACAGTCCCGCTCCCCGCTGAACCTGGCAGCCGAATGCCTCAGGCCTGGACAGATTCCCAGTGCTCACCACTGCCCACAGCATGTCCCTGTGCCACCCTGACACCACAGCCGCTCCTTGCGGGGACCCTCTCTGCTGCCCTCCGCAACACCCTCTGCCAGTGAGGGTACTCTCAGCCTGGAGAGGTGGGGGTTGGGGTGGGTGAAAGGAGGAAGGGGTCTGGGGGTCCAGGGGTGTTTTCCAGGGACATGTGAGCTGTGTTGGCAGCACTGTCATGGCTGCCTGTCCCTGAGGAGATGGAGGGGGTGTGCTGGCAGCTGCAGCTGCGGCTAGAGCTCTGCCAGGGCTGGGAAGAGGGCCCCGTCTCTAGGGGCTGTGCATTGAGATCCCTGCAGAGCCCTTCACCTGTCTTGCTTCATCTCGAGGTACTGGGCCAGAGCCGGAGGAGCAGCCTGTCGGGGTGCCAGCAGTGCTTCTCTGTCACCAGCAGTGTTCTCCTCTCTCTTTTTGTGTCCCCTATCATAACAGCTGTCATGGTGGGTAAGTGTGCTGGGCCAGGGCTGAGGGCACTGTCCTTGTGCTGGAGAGGGTGGGGCTGGAGCCTGGGGGCCACTGCAGCAGAGTGTCTCCGGGGTGATGTCTGAGACCTGGGGCTTCACCCAGGGGGGTAGGCCGGCCGGGGCTGCTGGTGAGGGGCAGGCAATAGCTGCCTGTCTGCCCACAGGAGTCGGTGTACCCTTGATGCTCACCTACGTCTACGGCGTGGTGGTGCTGTCGCTGTGTCGGAGCCGCTGGGGGTGCAGGGGCAGCCGCAGCCCACCCAGGGATCTCAGTGTGGTGGAGCTGGAGAACCTGACCAAGCGTGAGTCTTGTGTGGCCATCCATCCACTGGCCTGTGGCCTCCATTGGGCCACCTGGGCCCTGGTCCTGCCTCGCAGCTCTGTGGCTGCGACATCTCCAGAGCCAGGGGCTCCCTGTGGGCCTGTGTTGGTTCTGCCCTGGGCAGTACCATGCACACCTCTGTCCCTGCAGGGAGGCTGCAGGCTGGTGGCCTGGGGGAGGCGGGTGCTGTCCAAAGCAGTCTGGGACCAGCTTGTTTGCACCACCTGCCAAGAGCCCGGTGGGCCATTCTGCTCCCTGCTCTGATGGGGAGTGGCCCGTCTGGACAGGGTGCTCAGCACCATCTCTCCCTCCACCAGTGAATGAGCTGTGGTCAGTGCTGCCCAGCCCCAGGGGGGGCAAGGATGGAGTCCCAGACACAACCACCTCCTTCCCCAGCAGCAGCTATAGCCCACACCATGGGGCAGCGTGGAAGGAGCAGGACAGCCAGTCAGCCAGCACGGTGGCCCTCGCAGGAAGCATGCTGAGCGAGGGCCAGGACATGTCCTACAGGTGAGCCAGGGCTGCTGTGCTCGGGACGCAGGGGGGACTGGCACATCCCCTTCCTAACAGCCTTCCCCATGCCTGCTGTACTGGGCAGGGACATGGTGACATCCCCCTTTGGGCTGCTGCCCTCAGGCCCTGTGTTTGTCTACAGGGAAGGCATCAACATCAAGGTGGAGGTGTCAATTGAAGCAGTGCCGCATCCGGCCCAGGATCAGAGCCTGTGCAGCGTGCTGTCAGGGCAGAGTCTCTCTGGGGACTCCCTGGGGGGCACCAGTGACAGGTGCAGCGCCGCAGGTGTCCCTGCAGAGTAAGGGGGACTGTGCAACACGGGGGGGAGACCCTCAATCTACAGGGCCCCCACCTGGGCTCCCACATGCCACTGACAAAGATCCTGTGCCCTCCTGTGGCAGAGCTGGTCACCTTCTGCGGGGCACCACCAGCCCCATGAACTGGATCCCCAGGCTGGGTGCAGCCTGACGGCGCTCAGTGCTCCCCGCACCCTGCGCCTAGCCCCATCTACACCTTCCCTGAAGGCAGTCTTGAGCATTGGCACCACAGGGAAATAAAACTACTTTCTGAAGGTCTGTCTGTCTCCTGCGGCACAGCTAACCCTGGCAGGTTCTGATCCATGGTGCGTTCCCCCTGACGGGTACTGCAGGCGGCCAGGCAGGTGGGGTAGGGTGCAGGCAGGGGGCACAAGCAGGGCCAGGGAGTGGGGGAAGAGTGGGGATGTTCCCTTGTGCAAACACCCCAGCAAACTGATTGCTGCAGGTGCAGAACCAGCACAGCACATGGCTGGCAGCTGGTAGGGGTGGGATGTTGCTGCAGAGCCTCAGCCAGCACCAGCAAACCAAGCAACTCCAGTAGCGGCCAAGCCTGGGGACAGCACATGGCTTTCAGCAGACAGACCTTGAGTGTGGTGCAGAACAGCTGCAGCTCGGGCCCAGAGCAGCTCCTGAGGTGGGAGGAGGCTACGCACTGTGCTCGAGCAGAGCTGGGGAGCACACAGGTCTCACTACAGTGACCTGTGTATCTGCGTCCTGTGGGATCCATCATGCAGCTAGGCTGGTGCGGAGGGACCAGGTAGTAATGCCACAGGCGCTGTGTGGGCATCCTGGCCTAGATGGGGTGCGCAGTCTTGGGCAAGTGGGAGCCTGCCTACGACCAGTCTGACTCCACTGCAGCATTGCTGGGATTAAAGAGCCGCTTCTGAACATGTAGCTGCATAATGTTTAGCAGAATCTAGCAGCCTCTTACAGCACGTTTGCAGGAACCGGTACCAATTGCAGTGGGTTCCTCTCACCCTATTGCCCTTCGCCAGCCACGCACGGTCACATGATGCTCTGTACTCTTGTGGTTCACTGACCCTGGCACGTGACGGGTGTGGAGCGTGTGGCGCGTGTCTCTCACCCAGAAGGCATCAGGTCCCTGACTCCCGCCCCCAGCTGACACCCCCCCCCCCCCCCCAGGTGCACAAATGCACTCACATCCAGAGCCAACCAGGACTGCTGTGGTCCCATAGCCACCCCCCACATGCACCCATGCCCAGAAGTCCCCTTAGAGATCCACTCAGTCCCTCGCACCATGGCTCATCATCTGCTGCCCAGCTGGTATGGCTGTTCTTTGCTAGTGCTCTCACACACACATACGTGCATGTGTGAGTTTCTGGCACCACAGACACTTCTCCACCTCCCCACTCTCACATGGAGGACAGTAAGTAGTTGAAGGTGGAGTTTAATAAGGTGGTAGGACAGGCTGTGGTGATCAGGCACAGGGTATTCGTGTACTAACTAGTCTCTGCTTACATGCAAACAGAATGAATGTATTTACTTATTCCCTTATTGTTTTATTGTTTCCCACACTTGTTCCTCCCCAATTCTGTTAAATCCCTCCCATTTCCCACCTTTGTGCTATCCCCAAATGCTCTTTCCCTGCATCCCATAAGATGTCATGCACCTCTATGCAGCCACCCTTTTGCACTCACAAGGTGATCCAGAGAGGGCCCAATGACACATGATGATGGGTTTCACGCCTTGGACCATGGGGCTGATGGTTCTCCTGGGACCGCTCTGGAAGGGGCTTGGTGGGGGGGTGTGTGTGTCTGTGATTTGCCCCCCCCCCCCCTTTGTCCTTCTGGATTTTTGGACATTGGCCTTTGAGGGCCTGGTGCTTCCTTTCTGATGGGCTTGAAATTAGCTGGGTCAGATTATTAATCAAATTACTCCTCCTGCAGTTGTTTCTTTGTGCCACCTTTGTGTCTGCTGCTGAGCTTATCACAGCACCTAACAGCCTGGACTTCCTGGTGCCCTCAGTAACTGACGCTCAAACCTCTGGTCTCTCCAGGATCTGTCCCAGGCCACACCCAAACCTGGCTCCCAAACCTCTTTCCCTGCTCACCAGCAAGTCCAACTTGATGTTTGCTGGCAGCTACACATTGCGGTACATGTCTGCCGCCAGCATGCATGCACGCTGTTCTCTCCAGTTGCTGACAGTCAGACTCACACACCCCCACGTGCAGTAGGAGGAGCCCCCACACCCAGGAACATAGCTAGAAATCACTTTGTAGTGATCCTTTTTTTTTTTTTT
>VZTL01017361.1:906-23447 GCA_013400535.1 Scopus umbretta
AAGGAAGGAAGGAAGGAAGGAAGGAAGGAAGGAAGGAAGGAAGGAAGGAAGGAAGGAAGGAGGTTTGAGACAATCTTGACAAATGAGGCTGCTGTCCTCATTTTCTTTGAATCTTTAAATGTTGCTGCTTGGGAAGAAAAAAAAAAAAGAATAAACACAGGGCGTTGATCTGATCGGCTTAGTTAGCCGCTCCACCTTGTGAAAAGACATAGAAACACAGGATCTAACCAGATCATATTTACATACATATTAATAAAGCTCCCGAGGTGGCAGTTCAGCCTTCACATACAGTGCAAGGATCTCTGCGAGTTCTCATTTTAGACCCATAAAAAAAGATAAAAAGAGGTCTTTTGGGCTTCCCTGAATATTTTTCTGCAGTGGTTTTATATCATTTCTGAAAATTACATAGTTAAGTGGCATCAAATTTCTGGGTGATATAATAACTCAAAATGCGTAATTTTTTTTTGTATCAAATCACTTTGCAGCCATAAACAGAGCTTCAGAACCTCAATCAGAGGAATGATTTGGTGGGGTTTTTCATTTATGGCACACAGTAAAATTGTTCTTGTTATCTATTCAAATATATATAAATTGCAACATTTATTCACTTGATTTTCTTTTCCATGACACTGGTGTATTTGAGGGTGCAGTGAAATGAAGGCTTAAGAGGATAATGTATTATCCCCTGCCCTATTCCCAAGACATTCTGGAGAGAGGCAAAAGCAATGCAGATTTTGCTGTGTTTTCAAGACATTTGGTGTCCCCTTATTTTTGGTGGCTGTCACTTGCTGATGTTTCCAGGAGTGAAATTAGAAAATTAGGTTTCCTCAACATTTACATTCTAATCCTTCCCTGGAGTCCCCTGCTTAGTCAATGGTCTGTGGGGTTTTTTTGTTTGGTTGGTTTTTGTGTAGGGTTTTTTTTTTCCTGTGGAGTCCCTCATTTTTCCAACTCTTTATAAGCATTAAACGGACTCGAGAACAGTCCAAATGCTAGGGCCCATTTTTCTCCCACACCTTTTTTTCAATTAAAATAAACAAAATCAAAACAATAACTCTCCCTCCTGCCCTCCCCCTGAAAATTCTTGAACTAACAAGCGAGAGCAAAAGAACAATTCTGTTGGGTTGTTGGTTTTTTTAATCATACAAAATGCAGGATCGGGCCCTGTTTTCCTTCGTCACTTTAAAGGTGCACTCCTAATGGCAGAATTTGGTCTGTTTAAGCTTCAGATTTTCCAACGGGAGAGCTTCAGTTGTGTCCCCACTGAAATCACTTGCAGGGCCCTGAAGGACTGCAGCAGACCTGCCTTTACATTAGTAACTTGAGGGTCGCTCTAAAAGTCAGGGGACCGTTCTCTCCAGCACCCTCTCTCATCCTGCAACCAACCGCCTGCATCTGCATCCGCACGCCGACAGGCAACGGTACAGGGGAACACGCTTTACAAGCATCCAGAGTAAATAGGAGTCAAGCATCCCATCTGCTATATATGCTCCATCCCACTAAGGTTGCCACTCGGGCATCTATGTAACACCTGGGTTAGGATTGTTACTTACAAAAAAAAAAAAATTTCAAGGAAGATGGACAAAAGCCTCCCCACTGTTGCTGGGGAGGCTTTTTTTAAAAAGCTGGCACATATTCCCTAACAAATTAAATCCAAGGATTGTTTGTGTCTTTGGAAAACAAATGCCATCACTGCTTGGTACAATAAGCTGAGTTTTCTGAACCAGTACTAATTTCACTGTTAAAAAAAAAAAAAAAAAAAAAAAACAACCCCAAAACACCTCAAAAACTTGAGAAACNTGAAAAACTCCTAGAAATTGAGGGATATTTTCGTCTGAAGAGGTGCTTTTAAAACGTGCTCCATTATGGAAACACATAACATTGTCTCTCTCTAGAGATTCATGTGCAACTCAGTTTGCGTGTGGAGCGGGAAAAGCAGCCCTCCTCCATAGGTGTTCCTCAGAACTTACACAACCTGAAATTTGGGATCCATACAGCTCCCCACTGCTTTCAAGTTCCAGTTTCAACCATTTCTTCCCTTTCCCTTCTCAGATGATTTTAAGAGGATTTGAAATCTTTGGATTGTTTAAAATAACAAAAGCCTCTCAACTCTGAACGTGGCAATGAAATCTTCAGCTTGAACTCATGACAGAAATGTTCCAGCCTATCTCTTGTGAATCATGAAAATCCATCAGAAAAGAACAGCACCCTATTCATTCTTGTTCTTTATCCCTCTATGTTCTTCCTACTTTATTTTATTTAAATCAGGTATATCCATAGTAACCTATTAGCACTGTTATTATTTTTATTGTTTTAACTTGGGCAATGGAACTCAAACAGAGAAATTCATCAGTTTCTGGATTCAGTACCAGCCTCTGCAGTTTCATTATTCCTGCTGACAATTACGGATCGGAGAAGTGCAGATGCCTGGCCTGGGAGTGCTTGTGTATTGCACCCAAATTACACATTCCTGTTCATAAAGAGAGGAACAAAGTATGAATGTGAACGTCATTGCTCGTGTCTCAGGCAACTACTCACATCTTAATTGAAAATGATCAAATAACAGCATTCCCTTTGACAAACAATGTATCGCCATGCTCATTGAAGATGGTTGAGCTGAAAAGCCAGGGGCAGCAGCCGGTATTGGCCGTAACACGCCGAGAGCACACGCATATGTGCACACACATGCACGCCCCAGGCCTGGGTTGGTTTTCCTTCCTTCAAGGATGCTGCTTCTGACTCCAGGATCATGCTTGCCACTTTCCCAGTTTTGATTTCACCTTCTCCCCAGGCACTTCACTTTTGCTTCTGCGTGTGAGCTGGAGGTCAGTGCCACAGTGATAGATAGGTTGTTCCTCTCACCTCCACTGACACTTTGAAGTGTAATTTAGGATGACCAGGCCACCTCGGCGCTGGGCGGACCAGAGGCTTGATAGCACCCTAGTCAAAGGCCACAGAGATGCAAAGCATTTACGGAGCAGCAAATGAAGTCTTTTCTGAGCCAACTGTTCCACCTGGACCCCACTACAAATTATTGTTTTCAATTACCACCTGTGTACTCCTTCCCATGCAACTTATTGATGTAAAATTACAACAACACTGGTATAAATAAGTTATGCTGCGGTTGTAAAATGGAAGAAATTTTGTTGTAGCAATTATGTTCAGCAAGATGACAAAATAAATTTCCAGTGCTGTGCTTGCAGTAACCTGGGGAATTTAAACCTCATAATTTCCATTCATTTCAGATAATTTGGAGTAATTTCTATATGTAATAACTTTGTAATGAAAAACACAGCGGTACTGAAGTGATTTCAACTCTTTTTTTTTTTCCTATGGTATACATGGCACAAAATAAATAATAAAAATAATATTTCCTTTTTGTATGTGTTCGGTAATTCTTTCAGCAAAATCATAAACTAATACCAGGACTAAATCTCTGTCCATGAAATGAAAAATAAATTGAGTTAAAGAAAGTGAAAAAGTATGAAAGGCCTTGGATGTTTTATTGTGACTTTATTAAATTGTATCATCTCTATGCTCTATGGTTTCCCCAGGGGTTACTGTTCTGGAGAAGGGCAGAGAGCTAGATAGGTACATGTCCCTAGATCAAAAGCAGAGATGGTTGGAGGAAATTCATATGAAAGTGTTTAATACAACCCTTTAATTTTTAAAATGGAAACTGGAAAAATAATTAAAAAAATAAAAAATGAGAGAGGTGTGGGACAGTACAGGACAAAAGGCACAAGTCGCTTTGGGGCACTGATTTTCATTAGTGTATTTGATGGTAAGTTACTTAGAGACTGTAAACATGTGTAATCTCAGAATATGTTCCAATACAAGGGAATAGCATTTAATTAAAGATAAGAAAGAGTACTGTACATCACTGAAAAGCTGTATCTGTGTCCTACTTACCATCACAACACAAGGCTATTATTACACAATAAACAAGAAATCATGTGCTCCGCTTTGTGGAAAACACTATTTCCTTGGGAAAAATAATAGTGCAATATCAATAATATTATTTTTGCATTTATGTCTTACTTGCATCTCCAGGTGATTCATAAAGGTGGGTAACGATTGGGATACTTCTCCTAGTGATGAGCAAAAGGAGGCATAAAAGGTGTTCCCATAACCTTGAAAGGTTACCCAGCCAAGCTGTGCGGCAAGAAACAAAAAATGCAAGATTACAAAGGCTAAAAGCCAGTTCTCTTAGCTGCTAAAAATCCATCTCCCAATAGCATCACTATCTCTCTTTTTCGACAATAGCTATATTAAAATGTCATGTTATTACTCAGTATTAGGCTACTGAGCCATCCAGGAAGAGGGTCAGTTTGAGTAAGTTCCCCCGATGTCATATGTTGATTGTACTCAAGGCTTGCTCCTGTCCCTGCACACCCTTGAACTTGCAGATGCCCAGTGACTGCAGGGTCTCACTCCCTTGCTGGCTTCCCCACGGGACGTGCTGTAACCCAGGTGGCCTGAAGATAACATGAAATACGAAAGGACTGAAGATTTATGACAGCCCATAGGAAACATTGTCTGGGGATCATGCAACAACAGCACAGGGATATCCAAAAGCCGCGGTCTGCTCAAAGGCGGGGAAAGAAAAAGGCAGCCTAGGAAAGCCTCTGATTTTGAAGGGGACACATCAAGCCACAGAAAAACTAATGCACAGATTCTCAGTTTGGGGCTTACCTGCTACCAAAAATCAGTGGTCGTTAGGAGCGTAAATAATTCTTGAGGCTCTGTTGCCAATTTGGTCAAGTCAGGATTTGCCATACAACAGTTTATGTCTCAGGTCACCAGAATATGTGGGTCCAGAGGCCATACTCCAGCAAATACTTTGGACAATTCAGATCTAATAACACAAGAGGAAATAGAAGGGAGGTAGAAGTCAGCCACAGTACAGCAGCACACAGCAGTTGGCACCAAGGTTTTAAAAATACAGATCCCCATCCCCAACCTTCACACTGAAGAAATGGAAATGGAAACAAAGTTCTAAAAGCTAGAAGCAGGTAGAGGTCAACAGCAACACGTAATGGCAGGGAGCTGAAAAAACTCTGATCCCTTCATCAAAAGCAGCCTCAAAAGCAAGGACCAAAATAGAACCCACTTGTGGTCATGAATTTGAGGGGCTACATTTGAATAGTGGCTCTTGTGTCTCTGTGTTTTTGTGTAATGATGTTGCAGCTACTGAGAAGAGGGAGCTGTCTGCTGCTACCCAGAGTCTCCACTCCAAAGCCCAGGAATGTTTTTTAAGATCTATTTTTTAAACATACATATATATATATGTGTGTGTGTGTGTATATATATATTCATATATATGCTCATTCTAACTATTGTGAATTTTCTGATCCTCCTTCAGAATTACAGGTAATTGCACTGCCTTCCACTAAATTGCTCAAAAATTCAATAGATGCTTTCCCAAATATAACTTTTAAGAGATCAAGTTAATGCCCATAAGCAAAGCAAACAAACACATATCGAAGCACATACCTAAATTCCTCTGAGTCAGGTTAAGACAAATCTTTCCAAATGGCAATGCCTTTGCATATCAACCACCATTTGAAGCCTGACCCTTCCTGAGCCTTTCCTGCTAGAGAAGGTGTCTTACACTGACTCTTAGTTGGGACAGAGCACAAATGGATTTTATTTGTTGTACTGAATATATATAGATGAGGTCAGCCTCTAAACTGAGATTTTTTTATTTTTTTTTTTTAAATCACTATATTTTCTGTATCAATTTTTAATTGAGATATGAGCTCAAATCAGCTATCCAGAAGCAAAAGTGTATTGGGAGGGGGAAGGAAACAGAGATGAAGACAAAAACAGGTGTCATTTTAAGTATATTACAAAGTCCTCTCGCTTTTTAGATTATTCATGTGTTTGAGAATCAGGGCCTTAGACTGAAGTACACCCAAGGCCACGTTTGCCTCCGTGCACAGCAACGAGCACACCACCAGCGTTTGCCATGCAAAGGAGCACATCAATTCAGAATAAAACAATGCCAACAAAATCCCCCTCACCCCATGCGCAAATTAGATTCATGATGAGCAGGCCTGAGGGAGGGAAGCAGCAGTGGAGGCCTGGCATGCCATGTTAAACTGAGTCTCCCTTCTGCCTACTCCTCCACCTCTTTCTTTTCCTCCTCCTCGCCATGTGGCATCCTACTCTCCTGCTGCTTGCCTGCTACGCCTCTGCATCCCCTCTGTGAAGCACCGTACGGTAGCAGTAGCAGCAGCAGGAGCACGCTGCCAGTCCCTGCCTAATCATCCCCCACCGTGCTGTCCAGGAAGACCTGCTCACCCCCTCAGCCTCCTGTCCCACCGACCATCACACAACTAATTGGGGGAAATCAGGCGCTAGCGCCACAGCCAGAGCGCTCAGGCGCCTTCTGGACTCGCTGTGGTTGAGGACGCAAGTGTTAGGCAGTTGATGGATATTCTCCCCCACCAAAGACCCCACCAAGGCTGTTATTGCTGCCATGCCTGCGATTTATTGGTCAGTCTGGAAAGAAATCGGCCTCCATGAGGCACTTGGAGCTACTACCCTCTGTCCTCTGCAGCACCTCACTGGGATATTGAACTACTCTGTGCCCTTTTTCAGGATGAAACCTCACAGACACATTCTTCACAGTGGATTTCACTGTGGTTAACCCCGTGCCAGTCACTCATGGTGACAGCTCTTGCTTTATCTCGCTCTATCATGGCCACGCCGCTCGGGCAGTTCTTGGTGGTGGTGGGTGAACTTTGCTGAACTTCCTCACACTTCACTTCAGCTGTCGGAGGAGGAGCTGTGGAACTAGCAGGAAGGGAGGTGGGGTGCTCTGGGCCACAGGTAACACCGGTGATGATACTTTTACCACTCTAACAAACCAAAAGATGCCTTATCTATGAATCTAAGTACAGCATATCTGTTTGCTGCAGGCTGGATGTTGCTCTGAGATGACCAACCTATGCAAATCAATTTACAGTTTCAACATGATACATTCTGCTGGTACTATAAAGGATATAAAATACGAACACAGTAAAACCATCATGCCTAAAAGCTTCTGTGTACATCAGCTTTCCACAGACAAAACCTGCAAATATTCTCACCCCTGTATACACGCCTTCCTTATGTTTGCAGAAGGGCATTCAAACATGCTGACGAGGGCTGGGCATGCCTGCGGGCAATGTGCAGGCAGCTTCTGCGTGTAGGGAACCATGGTGGGCAGGCACTGCTCTTCCCAACACAGGGCTGGACAATCCTGCTGGAGAGCCAAGGCTTACCAGCTCAGCCACAGACCCTTCCAGACCCAAACTGCCGAGTTGTGAGACCTTACAAACTCAGCCTAGCAGTAGGTTGGGGATCTCTTCATTGTATGATGCAGACCTGCCCTAGAAGCTGTAGCCACAGCCTTGCTACTGTTTTGTTGCTGCCACCTTCAGATTTTATTAAGATTTGGGCTTTTTTTTTCATGAAAAGAAAAAAGTTCACAGTTAAAAAAAGAGCTTTCCCTAACTGCAGAGGGGAAAAAAAAATTTGAATGTGCCAAAAGCCCAAACTGTGCCAACAAAAAGGTTCAGCATTCCAGAGAAAAAAAGGACACTTCACTAAACACAATAAAAGGAACTAAACCAGCAAATGCTTCTTCAATCACACACAGAGCACTCAGGCTTAGCTCATGAATCCCAAGTGCCTGTGGTTTCCATCTTGCTCTTCTGTATCAGCTCAGGCTTCATGTGCTTTCAAGAACATGAACCCTGAAACCATTCCCCAGCTGAGCAGCATCCACCAGGACAGAAACCTGCAGAGCTGGGGGCTTTGGCTGACCAGAAACCATCTTCTGGGGCATGGCAATTAAAAGCACAATAACGAAGCTGCAGTAAAAGCCAGATAGGTCACATGAGAGGTCAAACTTCAGCAGTGCGCCTCTCATCTTGTGGAGTTCAGCAGATGAGCTTTGGTGCAGGAAAGCAGATGGGAGGCCCAAGGCTGGCCTGGCGCAACATGGGGTTGACCTGGCTTTGGCTTTTCCAGCCACTTGCATTTCACAGTGCTATGCAGAAGTGTCTGCTGCCTCCTGACGCAGCGTAAGTACGCTTGTACGCTGCTGGGTACCACTCAGGTTTAACTGTAGGTCACCACAGGCACATTCCTGTGTGCTTGAGGTCTTAATTTTTCTAATGAATATGGTGAAACGTTTGGATTCCCCAAGGAGGCTCATTTTGTGGTCATTTGGGGTATTTGGTATTCAAATCACATGTCTCTGGGGCACATGCAAGTCAACCCTTTCAACTTTCAGAGATCTGTCCGTTGCTCTGGAGTGCTTGGATTACTTGGTTTGAAGGCTAGAGGCCACTTGCGTGATGCAGGCAGCAGAACCTCACCCAGGCTTTTGAGCAACCAAACCCACAGCTCCCATTTGAATTGTAGAAAGCCACCCAGTCTTGACTTAAGGACAAGTCTGCATCAACCCTAAGTAAATTGTTTCAATAACATGTTGCTTCCCCTATTAAAAAGCCAATGCACCTTATTGCCTACCTGAATTTGTCCAGCTTCAGCTTCTAACCAACTGATCTCACTAACTGGTCTGTGCTAAGACAGAGAACTGAACCCTTTCCCTAGTACCAGTCGTTCCCAATTTCTGGTCATGAAATCTGTGAACTTTCTCACCAATAAATCAGTTGTGGTCCCTCAATAAAAGGTGCAGAATCCAGAATCCAAATCACCTCCTCACCTCTTTTCTAAACTTTTTCCAGCACTCACCAAATTACACAAGACTTCCTTTGCAGTGCTAAAAAGAAACAAAACTGGTGTTCTCACCTCATTCGCAGAGCCAAGGAAATCAGTCATCAGGAACCAAAATAGCTATATTGTGAATAACAGACCTAGAAAGCTGCTTGTATTTATTTAAATGGACCAGCCAGCGAAGGAAGGACATTCAGCACCCATTTTAGAACCAGAGCTGTGCTATAACCCATCTGCATCAAAGGCAGATTTACTGAGGAGGATAAAAAGGCTCAAGCCTCGTCCTCCCTAATTAGCTCTAATCAGTGAGAGATATTCCTGCCACAGGCTAAGGGAATTGCCACATCACTGCAGAGCCCCCATATCCTTATCACTGCTGTCTTGCGTCCTGGTGGTTTCACTGTATTTACCCTTGTCTTCCCACTCCTTTGGTTATTATCTCCACTTTACTTCAAACCAGAGGATGCCCGGTATTTTTCTGTTTGTATTGAAACAGATATCAACCAGGAACTTCTGCCCTTTGACGACTCCACTGAGGTGTTAATTACATTTTTAAGGGAGACATATACCTTTCAAAATCCTGCTGGCCAGAGCATGAGGCTGGGACTCGTGAGAGGCAGGTGCACCTAGTAACAACCACTATCAGCATCAGCATCCAGCTTAACAAACTTCTCTTTTTTGCCCCCTTAGAGTCTAGCTTAAATATTACTTAGAGCAGGATGAGGTGAATGTCCTTAGTACACAAGAAACTCATTTGTGCTGTGTAAGCACTTCCTGCAAGGGATTGTCTTCTTGGGTCTTGCCTGTTCCTTGCCAGCACAAAAAATCTGCAATTCCCCATTGAAGAATATTGTGCAGCATAATGTCTCAAAGAGAATTAAATGCTGTATTTTTATCTACAGTTGTTGCACAAATGTCTTATCTCAAGTTGTGCTTCAAAAATTGTATTTACAAAAGACATACACTTTTAAATATACGTTTTGTGCTTTACCTAATATGTATTGGAATAAAAAAGCGGGTGTTCAACAAGGCCATGTTTTAAAGCTAGGTCATCTGTGCTGTCATATATCTATTGGAGAGAATGTCCGGCTTAAAATCTCTGCCTATTCCTCTCCTGTTATTTCTTACACAGTCTTTAACACAGGTCAGCTGAGCTATTTTGAGAGTGAGAGACAAACTTCACACAGGTAAGGTTTTGTTACTCATTTTCATTAAAGGAAGGGCAGAGCTGATTCCTCTGAAATTTCATCTGTCAGGAAGTGATGATTATTGTGTAAGTTATCTTTCTTTTATTGATAATTCTAGCATGTCAGTTACTTTGAAATATATAGATACCTGCATGGAAGTGTCAGATATTTATACATCCTGATGCCAAACAAAGAGACAGTTGGTCCCACTGTGATTGCACTTCAGCTCATGTAGACGGAATTGCTTCAGCTGTAGGATGGCACCACTGGTTTTAGAATTCGACCCCGTAGTCTGCAAGGAGATGTGTGAAAGCACGTGGCCATGTGCCAGGCCCTTGGCACAGTAGGCAAACCACAAATTTAGCCATCTTTTAAAAATACAAGCTGAAGAAATAATTTTTGATGATTATATAAATTAGCAGCATAAGATCTATTGTAAAATATTTCATGCACTTTCTGAAACAGGAACATATAAGCTCTGGACCTGATTCATCTCTGTCTGGTACCCTGTGTAGGCATTCAGACATGTCAAAAAATGAGTGCCCAAAGCTACCAGGTGAGGATAGAATATTTGGTTCCCCCTTTACCCTTTACACATGATGCACAGGGACATACAGTCAGGAGGTCTCTGATCACAATGCAGACAGCGTCTTGGCCAGATTCTCTGGGTAATGTTATCTTTTCTGACGTGGCACAGGGAACAGAGCTATGCCTTTTAATCCTGTTCGAATCCTGGAAGTGGCCCACAGAGATTGTCTGTCTCCTCGTACAAGCGGAGGGTACCGAGGGTTTGTACTGTGACCAGAGGAAGGCCATGCACTGGCCCAGTGCTCTGCCCTGGGTGGTGATCTTGAATGTCAGCTGTTATAAACTCTAAGCGATAACATCTCTTGTTTCATGGATTTATTATCAACAGCCCGCATTGCCCGTTGACCTCAAGGTGGTTTTATTGTACATCACCATGATGTGGTCACATTTCTTCGGGTTAGAATTGCTGCTTATCGCTTCTTTCAATGACATCGCAGCTTCATGACCCAGCTGGCTCTGACCTGGCTGTTGATGTAAGGGCAGACGCGGGTCCCCAAGGCTGGTGGCCATGCCCCTCCGGATGTGCGGACCCCCAGGGTCCCTCCTGCTGCTGAAGCCATGCTGCAGGTATCTGAAAGGCATTCAGCTTTTTAATTCCCCAGGGAGCTGCAGGACTGAGGCAAACATTTTGTTTCTCCTCCTCTCTTGCATCTTTGCCCTTGCCAGGTGTTTTTCTTTTGGCCTTTCTTCTTGTTTCACTACAGAGCCCCTACACTAGCCTCTGCTGCCTGCGTTATTGGTAGGCTCCCGCTCACTGCCTTCCTGTGCTGTATTGGTTTGACCTTTTCCTGGGATAGCTAGCTGCTCCCTTGCTATCTGGAGGTGTTTCTCTAGGGCTAGATCTCTTCTTTTTATACTTTTCTGTAAGAGGGACTCATGTGTCCTACAGATGATCTTGGCTCCATTTAGGGAGTATTTAACATCTCCAGAGCTATAGATTTTGCAGCTCTGCAAGGCGGGTGTCTATCTCGGCTCCTGCTTCTTGGGGTGGGGTAAAAGATACAATATTTCTCCAGAGTCTCATTCTGTCTGCAGGGTCATGATTCTAATCAAACACCTTTATCAGCTATTCCAGTGTTTCAGGCATTATTCCTGGCAACAGCATCTCACTTGCTTCTTGTCCTTTAATTCCCAGTGAGACAGTAAAAATCTTTACCTTCATTTTCTCATCTTTATCTCTCATGGTCAGCTCTGCATACAGACTTGGTTCTGGCTTCCC
Source organism: Scopus umbretta (assembly GCA_013400535.1). Lineage (NCBI taxonomy): Eukaryota > Metazoa > Chordata > Aves > Pelecaniformes > Scopidae > Scopus > Scopus umbretta. Next base: position 12,634 of record VZTL01017361.1, read on the forward strand.
TGCTGCTATATGGGGGGTTTTTTGTCTACCTTCACATTACTTGTTTGCTCTCTTTCTAGCTGCTGCTCTATAAACTTGCTCTTCCTTGCTTGCTATGGCTTCACTACCTGGGTTCATGTACCACATGCTGTGTGATCCCATGAAAGGACTGTAATACTTCTAGGTGTGGCTCTCTATTAAGACAATTTCTTTGTTTATGCTGATATGCCACAGACACTGGCTTCCTGGTGCCGATAAACTCTTCTGTCCTGCAACTCATGTCTCCCTGTCGTGTTCCCAAGAGGCAGCTGGAAGCGTCCAGCAAGGCGTCATCGGTCACTGTACCCTAAGCTGCTGCCAGAGGGGTGGGACATGCAGAGACAGGGACTCCTTTTGCTCTTTCATTCTGTGCTTGAACACAATAAGAGGTCAAGATCTTTACCAGACGGCAGGATAAAACTGGCCAGACATGACGAGACTGCCCAGATGCAATGGGCAGGACTTGTACAGTCACACACACACACATTTGCGTGGTTTGAACTCTGTCGTACCTGGAGAGAAACAGGCACCTTCCAGTGCAGTTCATCTCAGCCTAAAATGCATCCAAAGAATTACTCCTCAAAAAAAGCTTCTTTCCCTCCTTCCTTCATCAAAGGAGCAAAGTATCTCCAGAATGGAGGTAGAATAAGATGAGAGTGTTTGGGAAAGAAGGAAGCTTACAGAAATGACCCAGGGAAGAATATTGATTTTGCTCTGTTTTGCTGGGAGAAGAAGGATAATAATTCATTTTCTTTTGTGCTCAAAAAAGAAGAAAACTCCTTCTGCTGTTTGCTGCAAATATTCAGGGACCAACTCTTCTCTGCTGTAGCCTTTGATGTAGTTGCTACTTCCCTGACTCAGTGCAGCTATCCCAGTATAAGACCAGCAGCAGAATAGAGAACCAGGCCATGTATTTTTTTTTAAATAGATTAAAAAAATAGATGAATGAAAAGCCGTGCTCTCCTGGTGTTAATGGAAGGCTTCTTTGTATTTAATACTGTGGAGAAAATTTGTCCAAGAGCAATTCAACTAGATGTAAATACTGCCCCCTACTAGTACTGCCAAGATCAATGAGAAGCTGGATTATCTGCCTCATAAGTGCTACCATTTACATTAGATCAATGCTGGGGCTGGTTACATGTATGCACCTGATTTTCCAGTATTTTTCTTTTACCTTTTTTTTTTTTTTTTAATTTCTTCTCAGTGAATGCAATGCTGATGAAAGCTCTCAGGTTGAGATCTCTGGAAACTGAAGTCATCTGGTTATCTGCAGAGCAGCCTCAGGTGTGGCACCAGCCTGTTGCTGCGGTGTTTCCAGGAGTCAGCCCCCAGGTAGCTCCGGCCTGATGTCCTCTGGGCAGTTGGTCAATCTGACAAAGACACTTAGAGGAGTGCAAACTGCAGGACATGTCCATACCCCAAGGTTTCCTCACTCAGGTTAATAGGCTGCAGAGCTCATTCCTCACTGTTCATCTAAGCTTAGGTCCTTATTGCTATGTTGAGTTGTTTGGTGAACATGATAAAGAAGTGGAAATTCATTTTCATTGCACACTCACACATTTTTATTAATTTTCCACAAACATTTATAGAGGAAATGTTTTTGTTTCCTCCTTCCAAGAACATTCCCAGAAAGTGAAAGTCTTGCAATATCTATGAAGAAAGTTGCAGCCCGATCCAGCAAAGCAATGGAGCATGTGCTTAAAATTATAAACTATCCCACTGACTGAAGCACTCTGCCAGAACCAGGACATCTTTCTCCAGTTCTGAATTTTCATTTTATGATTATAAATCATCAAAGTAAAAGAAGACAAGGTAGTGACACAGGGTAGGCTTACACCACAAGTGCACAAGCATCATCCCACACAACCAACCCCAGAACTATCTAGTCAGGGCCTGGAAAGCACATTTGTGCCTTACATCGCTTCCAGATCTAAACTCTCACGTCTACTTAGCACTGCCCTCTCCCACCTCTGCTGGACCCAGTGGGCTTTGCCCAAGCACCTCTGGATGGCACAGACACCATGCTTGTGCCCACAAGCTCCCTACAACACCGGGACTTTCCCTGGGAGGGTTCCCACACATAGACCGGAGGCAGATCAGCACCAATTCTTTGGGAAAATACCCGTGAGACCGGGTCCCTGTGGCTTGGGCACGGCCACAGCAACATTTTCGAGCAGCTCGGGACACAGGCGGCAGTGCCAAAGCTTTACAGGAAATCTGTGCTACGTGGAGCAAAAATGGTTCAGGACACCCTGAGGAGCCTTAAAGCAATATGACATTTTGTCAAATTTAATCCAATTCCACATATTTTGCCAGCTCTTTCCAAACTTCGTTGTCCTACGAATTTGGCAACTCTTCCTTGTCTACCCTTACAAAACAGGATCAGCTTTCAAAGAGAAATGTGCCCAAGCAAAATCTGCATCTGCCTTGCCAGCAATTATAGGAACATTTTCCATCTCCTTTGCCTTTCTGTAAGAGCCTTCTCCCTCCCATTCGGAATAGCCTTTATAGGACATTCAGTCCTTCACCCCGATCTCCTCCAGAAGGACTTACTAGCTAAGGAATTTCCTGAGCTTTCTCTTTTGGAAGCTGAATCTCCTTCAAGAAATGGAACACAGTTTGGAAAATGAGTTTTTACTTATTGCTGAGACAAAATATCCATCTTCCATAACAGTGATGAAAAGGTGATATCTCTGATAAGGGTAAAAGAGGCAAATAACCCTCATATAGTCCAATAATAACTGAAAGAGCAGTGGGCTATACATGTGCACTCTCACAGGTGCATTCATACCTTGCCGTCTGCTGAACAGAACCCGAACTGGCAAGTTGTGTTGCCTAAAAGTGCTAGGAATTAAAGGAAATTTTCCTTTGGCTCATGTTGTCTGAGTGTTTGTCCTGAGAATCGGAGAACTAGGACCACTGTCATCACAGTATAGCAGCAACTCTGAAGATTCAGTGAGCCAATACTCTTGCAATAGTTTGTATTTTTAGTGCTTTTCCTTGCGGAGGTTTTTTTTCATATCCCATCAGTGAAGGGATTAGGTGGGGTGAGGGGAGAGATAACTATCCAAGAAAGTAAGAATATACATCTGTGAGTCATCACTTGTCTTAACAGACCAGTCCTGAGAGCAAAGAGTGCTATAGAAATGTCTATTTTAGTCCAATAGGAGGAAAAAAAAAAAGTTTGGAGAAGTGAACATTTCTGCACAGATTGTCACTACTTTGTGAATACTCACTGAAAAAGCCATGAATCTGGTACAGCTATACAGCAGACAACTTTGGAGGAAAGCTTATTCTCCGGCCGTGAATTATGCACAGATAATTATACTGTTCTTTTTTGGCAGCCCACTCTGTGGTTCCCATCTTGGCACATCATCTTCTGTTCCAAGTCATACACCCATTAGCTCAAGCCTGAGAGCCCTTCCCCAGGTCACACACACAACACCCTCTGAAGGAGTGGAACCATGATGACAATTTGTCAGATATGATAACTAACAAATTAGTGCCTCACGTCGCCGTCAATGTTTGGGGTTTCTGATACAGTGCATGTAGAGATATTCATTAGGCATGTTTGACAGAGGGTGGGAGTGGAGAGGTTGTTTTGTCTTCCTTCACTTTTAATTCTGACAATTGCAAATATGCTGCAGGCTTCTCAGCTCAAGCGTTCATTGCACTATCCTGGCTAAATCCTAGTGAGGAGAAGAAATGAGCTCTCTTGGGTGACCACTCCAGTGTGTAGGAGTGAAGCATCCTTTTCATATTCTGTCGGCGCCACAGTAAAAGCAAAAATCTTTCAAAACATCCTTCATGTATATATTCAGATTCCTCATACTTTTATTCCACTTTAGGAACATAAGATCATTGGATACGTCCTAGTTCTAACAAGTATTGTGGAAATACATTGTCAAAACCTTTTAAAATGTTCCCTTAGATACCTCATCTTAAGAGGCAGCCGAGCTTTCAGCAGCTGTGAGGTACTGTAGTTAGCTACAACCGCTACAATTTGTTGCAGCTCAGCCTCCTGGAATAATTCCTGACAATGAATCATTATGGATTAGGCCATACTTAAAAGGTTAATTTATATACAACTGCTGGAGCTTGTATTGACCCTTCTTACACTGGTCTAAGGCGCTGAATGTTTTATTGCCTCTCTGTATAAACAAAAGTTCCAGATAACTGCTTATCCTTGACATGATGTTCTTAACTCTTTCAGTGATGGGCAGCCTTTCTGAGAGAGCTCTGCCTGTGAGGACACCAGGAGCAGTGCGTTCGGGGATGTATCACCTCCTATTTGGGGTTCCCACTGTGCTTGCAAGGGCCTTCCCATTACATTACAGGAGTGCCAAACTGGATTTTATTGTTTTGCATCCCTGATAAAAATATAAGAAAGGAAAGGTGTGCAGGGAGAACTAAATCTTTCATTAGAGGAAATGACATGATTTAAGGGATATGCTTATTGTTTGTTGCTCTTGCTTCTGCCTGGAGGAAGGAGTTGTGCGCCTGGGAGGTTGTCCATTTCTTTCCAAATATATCACCTTTCTAATAAAAATTTGACTCATCCTTACAAACCCGGTGTCACCTGATGCACAGTTAGCCACAGCACAGGTAGGTGTTAGAGCCTTAAGTGTAATTCATTAATAACTTTAACCATATGTCTTGGTTATTTCTCCACACCATAGCCAGAAAACGACAGGTAGTGTTCAGGTACCCAAGGTATGCTTTAATCCCCACACATACATGGTGCTAGTATGGCTTGGGAAAACAGTAAAAACACACACTGCAATAAAAGCTCAACAGTGGTTTAAATGTCTACAGTTGCTCTGTGCAGTAGAGATTGTGTTTGCAATCCTTCATGGCCCAACCATATGTTATGGGAACACAGGCTGATCTCAGCCATCTTCTCTGTGCGTCAGCTGCTACAGTGCTGCAACCTGATCCTCCCTGCAGAAACGCCTGTCGGTACTGTGGCCAGGACCTTTGCCATCCTGAAACGATTGCGGTGGAAAAATCAGATGAGAGACTCCCTGGGCTGCATCCACCATGGGATGTAGATGCAGAATTTCAAGTTTCCAGATGCTCAGATGCCTACTGGAACCTGCAACAAGATCCCAGCTGGTGTACCCCTTGTAACAGCTGTCCCTCAGCTACACAGATCAGGACTTGAGCACACCCTAGACATCGTGTGCCTCACACGCCACCTGATTTCACTGTATGTATAGCGCCCATCCAGCACACATCTTCTCAGCCATCTATTACCTGGGCATCTACTACCCATGTGTGAAAGCATTGCTCCTTGCCGTTGCTCATCTTCCCGAGGTTTGAGAGACAAAGACATGGGATGCAATTCCCATGTCAGGTCTTTCCTAGAAGGCGAGATCTAGCCTTTCTGGAGCCATTTCAGACCGTGTCTACCAGAGTTGTTTCCATCATCTCGTCTTTCTGATGTGGACCAAGATCACAACTATGATGTACAACTTTTTCACAGCTTTGGATGTTTTTGGTGGGAAAAGGCCATCACCTTCTCTTCCCAAAGGGATACTAGCCATCACAGTGTCGGGCTACAGAGAATACTGTTTCTGCTGGGTGCTGGGGTCCCTGAACTCCTGTGAGACAGGTGTTTCAGGGCTAGTCCAAGGAGCTTGTAAGCCATTCCGTATCCATCCCTGCATATCTGGGCAGTACTACCACAGGCAGCCCGGTTTCCTGGGGTGGCAAGAAATGTGCACAGCCATCTGTACACATACAACTCAACGCTAAAACGGAAATAGTCTTAACATACACCACCTTGGGCTACTCAGGTTAAACTGAGCTGCCTTATCAGTACTCATAAACCCTGCCCTCACATACCTAACAGTAGTCCTCCCTTCTCCCAAGACAGTAGAGCATTGTTCTCCTCCCAGTACAAAGGATATAAGCAAGACCTCTGTCTTCCCTTCCCATGTACCCAGAAAGCACAAGCATAAAGGCCCCTGCTGTAAAATATGAACACCATCCCTCACACAGTGCCTGCCCTCTTCTCCCCACAAGCATCCTGAAGATATAGAAAAAGTTTTTTGTCTCTCCCAAAGAAACATTTTTCCCAAGTCTCACGCTAAGAAGTTTCACTCCTTCATCTATGACATTACCAGAGGGCTAAGGGTCCTTTTCTGCAAAAGCCATGTATTGGTCCCATGTGGTGGAAGGCCTCTGTTAAGCCCAGCACCAAACCTCCCTGGGCAGGTTACCAGTACCTCTTTGCTGCTGTTTGCCCCCATATGTCTCCCCTATGTAGAGATCTTGTGATCCAGGCTCAAGTGAGGCTGCAGCCCAGTGCTGTCCTTCCTGGGGGTATTCATCCATGCAAACTGGGAAATTAAGAAACCAAAGCAACCTCCCCAGGTCCTCAAGGGTAGGGGAGGTGGCACACCACTTCATGCCAAATTGTGCATTTCATATCAACTGTTCACTTAGATCAGATAAAAACTGCCAGCCTGGCTTAAAAAGAAATGCACTATCAATCTGTACAACGACAAAAACAACTCCGTGTGCCCAGGGTCCCCTGTTGTGGCACCTTGCTGCTGTCAGACACCTAGCAGGGCTGGATGGTCTGGTGGTTGGCACAAGCATTTCAGAGGTTTTGTCATAGGAGCATGACTGAGCAAGCACAAAAGTGCCTCTTGATCCTGCTTCTATTCTTACACCTCCTGCTCTGGGTGGTAGGGACGTGAGGTGCCTGTTGGGGTCAGTTTTGCGTAGGGAGGGTTCACTCACTGCTTATTGCCATGTCCATGCCCAGCTTTTGGCTGCCAGGAGTGATCTGTGATGCAGTGCATTATTTTTTCTGAAAACAGGTATTTCTGCTAGGAAAAGAAAATGGACCTAACTCCTGCCCCACAAAAGCAGATAAGGATCTATCTCTGTTTGAAATTGGGGGCTGCTTTAGAAGCCTAAAGCAGGTCAGCCTTTTCTCATAAGAAACCATGTGGAGAGAAGAAAAAAAACTCCTTCCATATCCCCTGGATAAAGATGCAACACAGAAGGGGAGGTTTGCTTTCCCCTTACCATCTTGCCTGAGCTCAAGGCCAAGTTTCCCCTGAGAGGAGCCCCAATCCACCGTACACTGTTTTCAGCAGCAAGACATCTCTTGCAGAAGCCCTTCCACTTGTTGTAGATAATAAAATATTTATTTGCCCAGAGACTTGGACCTCTCTTTTCCTTATTTCACATTAGTGCGCTAATCTCTGGCAGCAGAGCAAGTCTCTCCCCCTCACACGTGCGCAAGTGCTCTCCTCCTCCGGTTCAATGGATATTTATTTTTCATATAAAGTAGACTAACTGGAAGACCAGAGCATCTGATTACCTGGGGGCAGAGCATGATGCTGAGGTGACATGCAGGAAGCAGGCAGAGTTTAAAAGGTGGTCTCCTCTTCCCATTTTAAATGGTGTGGTTGCCATGGGGCAAAATGGGATACATGTGTGCCTTAGCAGTCTTCTTAGGCCCAAATACAGTGGGCATCTAAATAGTTTCAGATGTAACTCTGCTCCTCTGAAAGGACTTCCTCTAATGTAAAGTTTACTCCTGTGATGGGACTGAAGTCACATTTGGCTACTATCCAATCTTTTTCCTTAAAAATGTTATGGAGCTTAGAGATGATGAAGACCCAAAGCCACAACCACCTCCTTATCTCTGTTGGTTTAGATAATGCTTCTCTTCAAAACAGAGAAATTTCTAGTACATTTCTGGTTCTGACACAGACCTCTTTCTAGGGAATTGAAGGGTTTTTTTCTGAGAATTTCTGTCATTGAATTTTGAGTCCAAGGTTGGCACAAAAAGTAGTTCTCAAAGACCTTTCTGAAATTGCTCTGCATTTGTGGACTTGAAAATCTCAGCTGTATCATGAATGCTGTGTTCTCCTTCATACCCAATAATCTTAGAAAATCTCACGGGACCACTTACATGAGAGGACAATTACAAAAGTAAGCAAGAAGACCATAGTTTGTCCCCTAGAAAATCTTTCAAACTTCAACAGAGGGCAAGTCCTACCCCTTATCATCCTCCCCCAAAGAAATCAGCCATTGTAACTACCTTGAAAGTTGGCTGTACCTAGAATGCTACAGAGAGCATTTTTCCAACATTGGAAAAAAAAAAATTGTCATGACAACATATTATTAATAACTAAACCTGCTGCTGTTCTTCCCTCTGTGGCACCAAAATGCTAGAAACTACTTAAAGCAGGAAAGATAATAATCTGTTTAATAAACATGTTTGATTGTGGAAGACAGTGCTTCTAAAGCTTTTCTAGTTGAAGAATCACGTAATCTGTATTAAAAACAGAGAACAACAGGGGAAATCTAAGAACTTTTGGAAATGAAGTTCATTTATTTTTCTCAGACTCTGTTGATTGATTATTTTTGAATGGGAGAAGGCATATATTCAACACTTTATGTTTATTTTTGCAGTATGCCTACAGTATGCCTCTGACCAGGGTGGACCAGAGTGTGGGCTCCTGGTCTAGATAGTGAAGGTTATGTGGCTTGGGTGACAGGATGCTTTGGCGATGAGAATTACTGATGCTTTTTGCCTCAATTACTGTTCTGAACACAGCCCTGGCTCATAACTGCCCAGCTCTGATGGCTGCTCTCAATAAACTGATTGCTATCTCAGACATGACCAACACGAGGACTGGCTTAGTTAAAACTCCACAAACCGGTATGGCTGTAAGGTGCTTATTTTCAGGGTAGACCAGCAAAGCCACGACTACTGTTAATGACTGACCACCTATGCAAATCTCACCTAATCTTGGTCTCTGCACCAGGAAGTGTGCTGATGGCCACCTGCAGCTGCAACCTTTAACGTACACAGGACACGAGGGCACTACCTCCTGCGTAAGCATCCCTGTCACTAACCCTAGCTGCTGTAGCAGGCAGGGTGGGGCTTACACAGATTGGGGTTCTTCTCCCCACACCAGGCACCCTTTCCGAAAAAGAAAGACTGAAGCAGGTTGGCAGGGTGTGAGAGAGCAGTTTGCACAGTTATCAATCAGCCTGCACCTATGTTGTGACTGAATATATGGCCTCAGGTCTACAGAGAGCAATACACAGCCTTTCTTTAAAAAATATGTTATATTGGAAAGCATTTAGTGTACTACAAAGCCAGTAACTGGGTGTGTCTGTTGAAACTCTGAGTCATCTCTCAAGTCCACTCCAAAGCCAAGTCATTTGAGTCCTAATGGGCAAAGGAGCAGTTAAGCAATTGCTGCAGCACTGCAGTCCACACCGCTGATAAAAGAGAAGGGCTCAGGTCGTTGTCAAAGCTCAGAGAAATGACCATCCCCATCTTGATATTAATCAACAGGGCTAAGGTTTTAATTCACACCCTTGTCAATTTGGCTGCAATAGGATGTAAAATAAAATGAGATAGAGATTTATTCCAGTCAACCCAAGTTATAATTATTGGTCAAAAGTCACAACACCAGACACATTTATTGTTAGTTATCTCAGTAATCTTTAACCTTCCATGGCAAAAGATCTCCAAAGAGAAAGAGAAAACAAACAAGGGTTGGGCATTAAAACAATGACTCAACTGAACCTGTACTAGCTTAAAGCACTATTTTCTCTTCTTTTATTTCAAATGTCCCTCCAAGCTTGTAAAGCAAGCCTGATGTCTGTATCAGGACACAAGAAGTGTTAGCTTAATAGTGATCTTGTTTGTGGAGCATTTGGTTCTCTGAAATTCATAGGTCTGGTCAATCACAACCAAAAACATCCCCTACAGCTGTGTGATAACTTTGCACGTTGCTTAAAAGTCTGGTTTGAACTGAAGATGTTCATTAAGTCGGTGCATAAGTTCCAGCCTCCTTGTTAGGTACTGAAAGGGTAGATACTTCAGATACCAGGCCATGCAAAAAACTCTGAAAAAGTGCATAACACTGTGCTGAATTCATATGCCACTTGATATTATGTGCACCAGAACACATAAGGTATGTCCAGAGAGAGATCACTCACCTATTCTTTAAATATGCAAACTGAATCATGAAATGTCATTGGCACAAACAGAACTAGACAGCACTTCTGCCAGCGAGGCAGATGAGCTTGAGTTTAAAGCTCCAAGGAGACCTGGGTTCAAACCTTAGCACTGACTTTCTGTTTGACCACATGTCTGTCAATTAATTACCCAGATAATCTTTGCAGAGTGATGCGAGATCTTTGAGTGAGGGATGGGGTAAGAGCAAGGTGATAGAAACCTTTGCTGATCCATGGTGTCTCTAAACACAGTACTGAAAAGAAGAGCTGTGTGAAACTAGGATTTCATTTCACAGGGATTCATTTCACTTTGGTCTGCAAAGGAATTACACACCCATGTTTTGTTTTGACTTTTGGGGTTCAAAAAAATCCATCTTTGGCCCTAACAGTATGACAATCAGTAGGATTACTGAGACACTTTCAAATTACACACCCATGTTTTGTTTTGACTTTTGGGGTTCAAAAAAATCCATCTTTGGCCCTAACAGTATGACAATCAGTAGGATTACTGAGACACTTTCAAAGATGATGTTCAAGCCCTTGATGAAATGAGTCTGTGGCTCACAAATTTGCAGGAACTGAGAGAATGTTAGTCGGCTATTGGGTTTTTGTTTGGTTGGGTTTTTTTTCCTTGGAATAAATCACCTACTTTCACCTGGTTTTGAACTGACACCGTGAGAGAATACTTTTGGCAGTTTTTTTTAATCCAAACCTCTGAGTCCTCCTAGCTCCTAAACACTGTGGAAATAGTTTTAGAAATTCAGGCAGATTAGAGAGAGAAAGAGAGAAAAGGA
>VZTL01017362.1:0-19441 GCA_013400535.1 Scopus umbretta
TTGAGCTCTACACAATTGAAACATCTCCCTAGCATACACAGGTAGCTCATACGCAGGTCGTTTCAAATCAGCATCTCAGGATTTTTTTCAGTGGAGAGCCTTCTTTGTGTTCATGCTAATTTTTTCCCTGCTACTACTTTTTAATATAAGTTCCTGGAATACTTATGATCAAGATGATCTGTCCTTCCAGACATGCAAGTTACAGTTATCAAGTGACTGACATTAGTAGAAAACAACATACTTTTCTGTCCTAATGATTTTTTTTCCCCCCCTGACCTAAAGACAATATTGCTACTAGCTTATGGTTTCTGAAGTGGAGGTGTAGAACTTTTTGTGTGCCTTGGGGAGCTATATTCTGCACTTGAAACAGTATAGTCTCATTTATAAAATAAGGATAAAAGTGTCTAGCCACTTTATAAGGAGCTCAAGAGCTAATTAACTTGTACGGTTATGACAAAAGGCATATTTCTCTGCATTTGTTGCCTTTATGTAAAGATAACTAAAGGCTATGCAAGGGTCTAACCACCTGAAAACTCGGGAACAAATAACTATTTTTACATTTATGGGTAAGTCTGCATGAAATATAAATACATCTGAAAACAGCAGCACTGGGGTGAGTAAACATTACTAAGCCCAGCCATCCTGTCGCTTACCTTAGGATAATTACTGGTCTGCATTTGAAGAACAAATCTTAACGTTGCCAAACTCCACCTTTTTCCTGCCCAGTCTGTATGTGGGCGAGTCTTTATAAGAATCTATTTCCTGTTTCCCAGACAAGGGAGGGGAAAAATGTGTTTTCTCCTTGTTCTGAAAAACAAAAGACAGGCAGTGACTACATGCCCGCATCAGCTGCCAGCCTGAACGTGAGCGTGCAAAGAACTGAAGGCTACAGCGAGTTCCCTACTTCAGCGCTTGGCAGAGCGGCGCTTCGGTACTGCAGTCTGCCTCACGGGGACTTACCCTCAAAGTTTTACGAGAGAGAGAAACTGCCCGAAAGGTGATAGAGCTGGATGTGTAGTTTTTATTGTGTCATTTTGACCCAGTCTTTGAAGCATAGAAGAACTGTCAGTATCTTTCCCCTCTCCTTGCAGGATTTCTTCCCAAATGCCTTGTTTTCAGTTTTGTGGATTAATTTTTGTCACAGATTATTGAGCTTTGAAGAGTGAGTTTTGCAAGGAACGGAGGATGCAGTGGCAAGGAGGGAACGCGTGCTTAAGACACTTACAAAGTAATCATAGCCCTTTCCAAGTGCAATGCTAATTGATTTGTAACAACAGTAAAAACATACAGGATAAGAACAACAGAATTGATTTTTCTTTTTCTTTTGACTTAGAGGGATATCAGTGTAGGCATGGCAGCTCTGTTTCTCCAAGACCAAGTCTGTTCATTTATATTTTGATGGCTATTTCAATTCTGGCCCATATTACATGAACAAGAGTAGCTCCAGCCTTTTCCCACCTTAAATTTTGAATATTATTCATATTTCTGCATCCTGATTTAAAATAGTACAAATTGGGACTGCTGTGTTTTAAAGTCCACTCCTCTGGTACAGATTGCAAAAGTAAATTTTACTTTCTTAGAGGTGGCTTCAAACAAGTTACAGAATTCATCTCTCCTCTTTATGCTCTCCTTTTAAGGAAAAAACCCCATACTTTGGCTCTCCGTGGGAGAAGTTTGCAGTCAGTAATGCAGTACGTGATCGATAGTGGAAACGCAATGCTCAGATACAGGCTAAGTAGTAGTGTGTCACTGTGTGTTAGAGAGGTCTATGAGTATGTAGCAACTCTCCTAAAAGTGATTCAAGAACTAAAAGCAAGGTTTTGGGTTTTTCAGAAAGCGCTTGTGGAATTATCAATTCCCTTTTCTCCGTTACACTGTGGAAGGCAGTTACATTGCATGGAAGCCTGCCGCTTTTGCTCTGCTCATCAGCTTGCACTCGGACTACAGCGGTTCTGAAGGGCATCTGGTGGGAGGGAGAGTGTTTCTTACTGTTCCAGAAAAATTTAGTGGGCTGAATAAATAAATTGAGCTTTTGATATTTTACATGTATTAAAAATCTAGATAGACTAGTAAGTTTTCAACTTCACTGCCATGACACTGTCAGTAGAAAATAAGAAGTGTGAATTTCCACTTCTGTATGCACAGAATAGTTTGTAATCATAAATCTGCTCTATAGCTAAGTATGATAATGATGAGGCAGTTTCTGTTACAAACTATATTGCAGGTTATAGGTATATAGGTTAAATATTTTCATTGTCATGTTCTTGAAAAATAATCGCAGTTTGTCTCTTCTCCTGTAAGTACATATTTTAATATGGCAGTGCAATTTCAAAACAGATCCATCTCTGAGGATTAAAAAATTATTTATAAAGTATTTCTTTAAGAGCATGCTTCATCTCACCCTTAGGAGAGTAATTCCCTATTTGCCCAAAATACATACTTCAAGCTTCATGCACGCTTCAAGATTCAGACGTAATGCTCAGGCTTGATTTTCGTTGTTGTTATCGCTTAGAGTGATCTTTCAAAGGGTTGTCAGAAAACCGCAAGACTGGGAGGAGATTATTGTTTTCTGGTAATCTATGACTGTGGTCCTTGAGCTGTTTTCAAACACATGAGTGTGCGCTGAACAGCTCCACTTGGATTGCCCCTCTCTGGTCTCAAGTCCGAGTCCCCTGTTTCTCCAAGTGTTTTCCTGTATTCTGGAGTGCTTCTGACTTCCTCCTACAGCGGTATTTAACACCATGTCCTGGCAGCGAGAAACAATGGAACAAGTGTAATTTTTCTCTGTATACAGTCTTATCATTCTCATTTATGGGAACCGATGTTGTTACACACATTGGACATTGTTCTTCGCAAGCGCACGTGTGAAGCTATTACCATAAGCACAGCTAAGCCACTATAGTGGCAAACCTCCCCTGAAAAGGACTTCCTGTCCCTAGCTGTGTTTCTGCTGTTTCTCTTATATATCCAGTCACTCTGAAATTGCTCCATGGTGAGCTGTGTCACAGGGTTAAACTAGCAGAAAACGAATGCTATGAAAATACACCATTTCCAGTTGGTTTGGGCAATGAGGAATGAATGGGAATAATCCTCTGTGAAGAAGCTAGCTGGTAGAGTGGCTTAGCTGTGCCATCAAAACATGTGTTCAGTGGGTTTCAGGAGATCCTAGCGGCATTTTGTGGTGGTAGATTACTAAAGAACACTGTTGAGAGGGATTGATGACCTTTATTTGTTGACTGTATAAGCACTACTTAAATATTAGTTTATTTTAAATGGGTTTTTAGAAATGAAAAAATTTCACTTAGACATTTTTAGAGTATCTGAATGTCAATCTAGACTGGTTTCTCTGTATCGATTCAGCCAATTTTTGAACAACATCGCAGCTTTTGGATTATCTAATGTATTTGTACAGAGCAGATGTTTGTTGCCTTCATGGAAAGGCAAGGCTGTTTGTGGAAGGTTACACAAGTAGAACAAATGCCAAGCTGCTAATCTGTTTGTCATTGCCAGTCTGTTTTTCTTAAGCAACAATCTGCTAATAGAAGTTGTGGTACAAAAGCAGATGTGTACAGCACAGGATGACAATCTGGCTTCCTTTGTTGCATGGTGAGAGAGCATGGGCTCTCAGGTTCTGTTGGAATTTGATTATCTGGAATTGGAAAGGAGGCAGTAAATGAAGCCCCAGTTGATTATCTAGAATTAGAAAGGAGGCAGTAAATGAAGCCCCAAAGAGGGTAACTGCAGCTTTCACTTTTAGTAGAGGTGTAACATGTTGAAGCTGGGAAACGTCTGCAAGTTCTGACTTGCACAATGGCGATCTGTTAAGCTTTGGGTTTCTCATCCATCACGCAACCCAACAATCCTTGAAGAATACGGAGTGTGTTTATGGACAGGGTGAGGGTGGGTAATGTTTTTCAGCAAGTTCAGGTATGGATGGATATATTTTTCTCTGAGTGCTGTAGGTTACAATTAGCACTGTTGAAGCCAGACAGAGGACAGTGTTGAGAGGGTTGGAGGGACACAACTTGTTTTGGGAGATTTAATTGCTGCTCTCTGAATATGTTCCTTGTAAAGGATGGGAGGAGCCATTTGCTCTTCCTAGGTATAAGGGGAAGAATGAGGAAGGTGTTGGAAACAGCAAGCAGTAAAGTGGAATTGAGCAGCTTTCCACACTAATGGTCATATTAGCAGATGATAAGACATACTCATTCAGGTTTTAGGCTGTATCATCTTCCCCAGTCCTTTCTACACAGTCCCTTGGGCCAGATAATTTGACTTGAATCAATACTACTCTTTACTCAAGGGTATTCAAAGATTACAGTGGAAGCAATGCAGTGATAAAGAGCTAGTTTTATGTGGAAGAGGACATAACCTTTTTGCCATGTGCTCTCCATTTGTTTCTTGCAACCTAATTTTGAATGATCATGCTGTGGCTTTCCCCCTGCCCCCCGTGATTGTGAATGAGAAAGTGAAGAAAACGGATTACAAGAAAAACAAGTTAGGTTTTTTTTTTTTCCCCCTCCTTGAGGTTTTTAATCAAAGGTAGTACAACCTGTGTGGGATGAAATGAACCTAATTGTTACTAAGCTGATTAAATATTTATTAAACAAGGGCTGTATTATATTTATAGCTCTTCTGTCTGAAAAATGGAAATAAATTGATGGGTTTATAGATTTTTCTTTCCTTGCTCAAATAATAAGTACTAGTATTCTTTCTGTTGTCTTAGGATGCAAAAATTCTCTGAATTTCTAAATGTTAGAAACTTAAACACTTTAAACTTGCAACATTATTAAATGAAAAATGGTCCTTTAATTTGTTGGGGAATGAAGATCCAGATAAAGTTCTGTGTGCCTGTTCATCCCTATTAAGATTTTAAGAACAGTTCCAGATCTTTTGATCAATTGCGCTTACATTGTCTTGAGTAGGCACTTGGATCCCTTTTAAATTAGAAAGGCAGAAAAGACCTGTGGTGTTTAAAGACTGTGAAAAAGATTTCTAATAATGAAACATAAGGAGATTTTTCTTAGTTTCTCAGAAGGTCAAGAGATGAATAGAATACCTACCTAATGAACTTAAAAAAGGGGGAAGAAGAAAGCTATCATCTAACAGAGAAAGGATAACAATCATAATTGGAAACATAAATGAATGTTAAAGCTAGTAGGTTTCAAATATTCAAAGAACATGCGTTTTAACAATGGATGTGATCAGCCATTGAAGTAAATTACTGTGCAAAATAAGTGATTTTTCTTTCCTGTCAAATACACAAGCTAAAACCAGATGCCTTTCTGGAAGGTGTGCTTTATGCTAGTTAAGCTTTGGGTTCACTACGGGGGTAACTAGGTGGAAGGCAGACAAGAACTGGAGGCTGGTTCTGACCCTAGAGCCTACTAATGCTGGCCTAGAGCATACCCGAGCATCTCGGTTCTGGTAGCTCATTCTGTGGCCTGCACCTAATTGCCCCTGCTTCCCCGAGGGCCCCTGGAAAGGAGCTCTGGACAGGGACAGCTGCCTTGCTTTGGCTCCTGTCTTCTGTGGGCTCCCAAGCAGGAGGTAGGTGCCTGCATCATTCCCTGCATGTGCAGTGTCTTTCATTTGTGCAATCCCAGTAAATCAGGCTTTTCAGGGAAGCGTCGGGTAGGTACTGTGGTGTACAAGCCTAGCGTGCCACTGGAGGAAATGTGTGAATCACCCGGTGGAAAAGTTGGGCGTTACCCATGCGCGTTTTGTCTCTGCTCCAAAAGTCTTCTGGCGTTGTTGGTTGGGGTGGGTATGAAGAACGTTTTTGAGAGTACACCTGCACTGGAAGAAAGTCAAGTGTAGTTACAGGCAAAATGTGTGTGTGTTTTTTGTTTTTGTTTATTTTTTTTACCAGTATAGCTTGTTTTACTTGGACAGCTTGGAGGCATGGGTGAGGGGTGACTGATAAAACGCGTGCGCAAAGCACAGGTTTCATAGGAAGTGGTGTGTCTACAGTAGCAGCCGTTCTTTGCTAGCATGCTGCGTTTGTGTACGCAAACTATCTTCCCGGATCAAAAAAGCACACATTTTCACTATGAAATAATTAGAGCATGTAAGCTATGAAAACCACAGTGGGGACACGACTATTCACTTTATCTACAAGGTTAAAACAGACAAAGTCAACCCCAGGAAGGAGTGTGCAATGCTGATTGTACCTACCTGGCAGATCTTGTCTCTATGTAAATTTTAAGCTGTGATAAGTATTGCATATTTTGTCTTGTCTTTACTGTCCCCCAACAAACAATTATTGGTGAAGACAAAGCAATAGTCACATGAGGTGAAAGATAAGATGAGCTGTACTTTACCTGCATGTTGCTAACAGCTGAATCCATGCCAATTTATTCCTTTTCCAACTGGCTGCTTAAAAGGTAAAGTTATCTGAGGAGGCTTGTTTCCTGACGGACTTACTGAATCCTCAGACAGGGAAACATACCTTCTTGTCCCTTTTCTTTTGGTGTAGGATGTAGACAGTCTTTGTTTAGTACTGCCCCCTGTCCCAGACCTTCTGTCCTCTATTAAGCAGACCAGAAGGACTTGATGGGCTGCAGTGCCAAGGATTGTTGAGAAGCCTGGGATTACAGGGCAGTGGGTGTCTGTCGCTGCTCAGGTGATTGACAGCAGGGCCTCACTTCTCAGGGGTATTATTTCTGTGTCTATTCTATGTTTTGGCATGCACCTGAATTGTGATAGATACAGATATTTACCTCAGTTACATGGATTTTTACCAGTTTCTTTATAAATTTGGTCATAGGGAAAGGCAGGCAGAAAGTTATTTCATAGAAGAATTGTGAGTCGACAGGCACACAAGCAGTAGTGCTAGCAGTATAGCTGCAGTCAGGTTCCAAATATGCATAAACTCTTGCCTATGCAAACAAAGCAAAGCCTAATTTGTAGAATAAAATATTTTATTACTTTCAGAAACAGCAATAGCAACGTGTTTTGAATGTAGTGTCATTAAAACCAACAACTGTACCTTTTTATGATAAAAGGATTCTTTCCAAAATTTGCATTTAGTTGGCCATGTGTTCATTGTATAAATACATGTAGAGCATGTATTGGGAAGAAAATTAAGATTTCCTTCTACCCTGTACAGCTAAAATACTATGCCCTCATCCCCTCTCCTCCCTGGCCCTCTGAGGAAGCTGCATTGTATTGATGTGATTCTCAAAGAGGTTAAGTTCCAACCTGTTAAGTTCCAGTTTAATATAGCACTTGAACACACACACACACACACTCTCTCTCTTTCTCTCTCTCTTTTGAAGCTAATCAGTTTTATATGCATATCCAACAGCCTTATTGGATTGGGAAGGCTGGAACTGGATCCTTAACAGCATTTGTATGTTCTTCTAGATTTAGCACTGAGCATGTAGGAGAGCAACTGCGAGCAGAATCTATATTCTGTATTTTGCTGTCCTCCAGCCAAATAAATGAAAAACTTGAGTTCTGATGTGTATCAGAAGCTTGAATATGGAGTGCATATTGATGCACTTAACCAAAGTTAGCTTTTGAGTGCTTAATTTCTTCTTAGCTGTTTCATGTGACTGTTGCTCAGGTGTGGTTATCCTGAGCTGGCTGACTCTTTGGCAGAGATATGTGTACGAGTAAAACAATATAAGGCTGCATCTGTTCAGAAGAATTTTGCATGGTTCATACTTCTGGCCAACCTATGGAAGAGCTTGTAAAGTTCAGATTATATTTTCAATAATCTGCTGTGTTTTGTTGCCGGTGCTTCTGGTTAATGTGTGTGAACTACAAGTACATCCTATTTCTTTTGTCAGTTGAGCACCTATCCATTTTATGAAAACATCAGGAGAAACTCCTTGACAGTCCCCTTTTCTATTGAATACACATTGTATTCTGTTGAATTCTTTTACTGAAGTTTTAAGGACATTTTGGAATCAGCATGCCAACTTTTTTATTCCTGTTTTACAGTCACGTCTTACAGAAAGTTAAGGCAACTGCGGTAAAGACAAGGGAAGAATAATAGTGAAGAAAGCTGAAGAAGAAAAGTTAATACCTGTTTCATAACACTAACAAAAATAAAGCTACTGAAATAAAAAATAACTGTTCCTTTACTAAAGTAGAAACAATGAAAAGATTGATGGTGCTGCCCATGTGTGGGTGTGTATGGGTTTATGTAATGTGGGAAAAATTTTCTAACAAACTAAGAATAGTGGTTAAATGTTTGTCCTCTTGGTAGTATCCTAGTCATGATGCAATTCTCAGCAAAATGTACTATAATTATACAGGAAAGTTGCTATTTGCATAGTGGAACGCAATGTCTTTTCCCTAGTTTCAAATAATTTTTGGAGCAGAACGTCAAAAGAGAAAGGTTCACGTACTGTGCATTGGAGCACGTTTGCTTGAAGCGTATAAAGTAACTTCAAAGTGCAGGATGAATACATGTTCTAGTATTCACTTTCACCTCCCCAATAGGAAGCCTAGAAAAATTCTAAAATACTTCAGGTAGTGTGTATTACTGAACTTAGATAAGATTTGATATATAAAATTTGATACATATTTGTCTGTCTTTAGAGAGGGCCTCAATTTCACTCGTCCCTCAGAGGAAGTAGTGGCAGAGTTGGACTGCTGGGAAGTCTGGAGTCATCCTTCCCTTCTTCTGTAATCACATAGTGTTTGTCTCTCCTCTGGCATTTGCCTGCCTGTGCATCCTCACAGTAACACGGCAACTTTGGGGCCTTTCCCTAGTCATGAAGCAATTTTCATCAAGCATTTGAAAAAGATGTCTTTGCTGTGTTCATGGTAATGGTATTTGTCAATAGCTAAGTAGGAATTATGGTAGTATGACCTTATCACCCATTGATCCTAGTACATATTGATATGGACAAAGTCCTGAAAGCAAGCAGTTTAGGAAAAGGCATGCAAAAAAGGCAAAACAAGGCATGCAAAATGTAGATTAGATGTTCTTTGAGTTTTTTGTTGGCTGTGAAGTAGGACTAGAGACTTATTTAGCCAAGTTCATGCAGAATAGTCTTGGTAGACACAGTAGTGTCCTCTCGGTTTTTGTCCAGTACCTTAAGTGTGACTTTTTTGTGCTTGAGAGCAGGCAAGACTAATTTTCTTATTGCATTACTAAAGCATGACAAATGGCAATCTTGTATAACCAGAACAGCAAAGCTCTTCTGTCAGCCTGTGCATTTCTTTGCTTCCTAGTAAATAAACATCCATTCAAGAGTTGTAATGGACTATGGGGAAAAAGGTGTAAATCTAGCCATAGAACAAATTCTAGGCAAAATGGAGATTTTGAGCAAGACAGCATCACAAAAGCTGTACATACAGCTGTGTTGCTCCAAGAAGGATCTGTGCTTAATGGTGCTATTTTTAAACCCATGGGTTTTTTTCTTCATGATGTACTCAAACTCGGGGCTCTTCCATTGTACATTCTACCTTTTCTTTTTCCTTGATCAGATGAGATTTGGGTTCCTAGAAGCTTCCTTATTTTTTTATGGTGTTTCTCTCAAGATGTAATCCATGATTGCCTCTTAAGCAGGGTTTACCGCAGTGCAAGCATGTCACAGTAACAAAAATACTTGTGTCCTGTAAAGCAAAAATCTAGTCATAATTTAGATAGAAGGCAGTTCTGTCATAAAGTAGACCTTCTCATGACCTCTGTACACTTCCAGGAGGGGCTTTTTAAAAAATTGCTTTCAAATATTCTGAGCCTAAGAAGGAAACTTCTGATAGCTTGAGGTAATTCAAATAGTTGTGTTTCATATTATTTTTGTAGAGAGAAGTGATGTTTTCTATAAAATTTTTTTTTTGATGTTCTTTGAGACTTTGGGGGCTTTTTGTGGTGGTAGTGGTGGGTTGGGTGTTTTTGTTTTGGGTTTTGGTTTTTGTTTTTTTTTACCTCTAGCATGATTTCACTCAGTGGCTAGTTTAACTTGCTTTTGAAGAAACTTTATTTAGAAACAATGAATATGATACAAGCCCAGCAATCCTATGTATACAGGCTTTTTTAACCCACCAGTAACCACCAGTTCCTTATTGAACTAGACCAGTGTGCTTCGAGCATATGTTAGTGCAGTGCCTGAAAAAAGTGTATGGTAGTCTTAACTTTAAATTGTATTATCCTGCCACTTTTTGTGCAAATCTGTTCAGAATTTGTGGAAGAGGGTTGGTCTCAAGATCATATGATCACGTTGGGTTTTGTAAGATGCTTGAAGTTTTACACCACCGAAGTATGAGATTCAAATCAAATGGGTAAGTGAATGCACTTAACCCATTTTCTTTATCAGAAAATTGAAGCATGAAAACTGGCTATATTTTTTTTAACAAGTTTTAGGAAAATTACAAGCAGGTTACTTATGCTGTGCAGTTCTGCGTGGCTGTGCCAATGTGTGTCCCCCACATGCAGCCGAGCTCTCACATGGGCAAGACTGGCAAGCGCAGCAAAGACCCAAGGCAGCATTGCTGTGAGAGTATTATGGGTTCCTGTGTGTAACATCTTGCCTATAACCAGGTGTCAAGAATTGTTCTATAAAATGTCAAAGTTGTTTTTTTTTCAGTAAATTTACAAATCTCTCATTTAACATACTGAAAAAAACCCTGTTGACGTTTTCAGATGGCTCGAAATGCTTCATCAGTGGTGTGTTAGGTTTGAGGATTCCTCAAAGGCAAGATCTTTGTGCTTGTACTTCCACGACTGTTTGAAATGCAGCCATGCAACTTCAGCAGAGGCGAGTCCTTGGGACAGACGACTTGGTAGTGTCTTTCTGTAGGCCTGCGTCCATCTGCAGCGCACGCCTTCGCTGCGCACCCACTGAACAGGTTTTACTTCAGGGCTGTGAAGTGGCCCCTCCTCTGGGCTGAGCTGCCCCAATACAAACAGTACTGGCCCCGCTTTGCAAGGCTGAACGACTGCTGGGAACTTTTTCAAGTTTCATAAATTTGAACGATTTCAGACTTTAAGTGCTATAATTATGGCATCGTTTGCTGGGCAGAAGCTGTTACTGGCCTCCTCTTGCTCTGATCTGTGCTGGGCCTGTGAGGTTTTAAGAAATCAAAGTAGCTGGGATGCAGCATGTGTGTTTTCAGTTGCATGTGGAATGCAAACATGCACTGGTCTGGGTGTGAACCAAGTTAATTTTGTGACTTCTGGATTTTGTGGTCCTGCTCTTTAGAAGTAGTAGCTAAGGAATTATTCTGTAAGTGCCAGGAATTACAATGAATAGTTTCCCCTATTTAATCTTACATAATGTGAGCTCTGTGTGTTATATTTTGTAATGCATGCCTGGAGAAAAATCTCCTAGAATAAATTTCACGCTTATTTCATGAATTGTTTTTCCCTCATGCTGTCATCTAAACATGACATTACCAGATAAAATCATTTGCTGTACTGAAATGAAGCCATTCTTAGCACCAAAAGAGGAGGGAAACTTTTATTTCCTTAGTGGCTCTCCATCTGTATGGGAAAGCTCTGGAAGTTCACTCCCAGCATCTCCCCTTTTTCCTTCTATGCCTTTCCCACCCAAGCATAGATAGTCCTGACCAGTAACAGTGTTGACACAGATACCCTCCTTTCCTGTGCTGATTACACCTTTGACTCCTTAGTCTAGATTTTTGTGCCAATTTGCAATTAGGTTTTGTTTTCCATGCCGTATTTACCTAAGTCTCTGAAAACAGTAGTTGTGTTGTAAAACTTACAGGGAGAGTCCTGTATATATGTAGCAAGTTGCTCCGAATATGTTAAACAATCCCCAGGGAGAACTTCTTAACCAAGTTGTAGAAGTTTTACCTCTTCATATGAAGCTTGAGGTCCAAGTGTATTTGGGGGAGGGAAGGAAAAGGAGTCTCTTCTGTATGAAATGCATATTGCATTAATGCTTCCCTGGAGTGCAGCCTAGTTAAACTTCAAAATTAGGACAAGAAAAAAAAAAAAAAATAATGATAAAATGCGAGAAAAAATTCTCACTTGTGTTATGGCTAGGAAGAAGCTAACAGTGGCTGCAATGGTATAAATTAAGCATCTCAATCTTTACAGTACACTGTGAGCACCCCATGCAGCCTATCAGCAGGTACTCTGCTTAATAAGACTTTTTCCTCTGACTTAATCTGTGAGATGCACGTGTCGAAAGACATCCTTTTGGGCACTTAAAATGATAAATGCATTAGCTTCATCGGCACATTTTTACTGTTTCTGTTTTCTTCTCATCTCCCGCTGAAAGAAAAAAAGGGATTTCATCCTCTCTGAGATAGATGTTGCCTGTCACTTGAGCTTCAGTGTTACCTGGCACTATAGCTAGGCTTTTGCCCAGCAAACTTTGGCTATATGGAAGACAGTTTTATGATGGTGATAGATTTGAGCTGTTTATTTGCAAATATTTTGCAGTTTATTGCTCCTTTATACAGTAGTGCCAAGCATATTGCTTTGCAAACTAGAAAGAGGAAAACTCTCTGCCTCCTGGGGCTGTGTCATTGTGATGTTTTATTATTTTGGAATGAATTATGTAGGAAAGGTACCATATAGGGACTGCTTCATCCGTTACTGAAATAGGGTGCTATGTAATGTTACATAATGCTATATAAATACAGCACCTTAGAGAAAGCAAAGATCCTTTTCAGTTGAAAGCGGGGGAAACTTTAAGCAGAATCCAGTAGTCTTGGAACTTGTCCAGGATTCAGAATAATAGCTTTTAAAACCAGAAATTGTTTTTATAACAATTGTAAGTTTTCAGGGATAGTACAAACTAAGGTTTCTGATGTTTCTCACCAATTCCATGGCAACTCATTGATTCAGAATCCACTTGCCACAAGCTTGCCTGGAACAGCCGCTCAGGAAACAAGTGTCCTACTGGTGTGCTTTGCAGAGGGCTTCTGTCACTTGAGGTGGGCTAACTCAGGATTGAAATGCAGGCAATAAAAATCAACTCTGCCTTCTATTTCACATTACTTCTCCATGTAGAGTCGGACTGACCATCCCATCCTTTCTTAATAGTTCTCAGGTACTTGTTCAGTGCTGGTGGAGTTGAATATCTCCTGCTGAGCTGCTGCTATTGCCGCTTCCTTCAACACGTTCATGTTCCTCAGCTCTAATCCATACACATTTCTTGAGGAACCAGGCTTAACCTGACATTTCAGAGGATTTCAGAACAGCAGATGTGCCTACACACATGCCAGAAATACCATACCTTTGAGATCACGCTTTCTCTGTTTGGTACATACAGCAGCATTCATGTTCCTCTTTTAAAAGTAAAGTGATACTTGATGAACCCTTGGTTCTTCTCATTTTGTGTATCCTTTCCAAAATGCCATAATATAAACTCTTTGGAGTTCCTAGTGAAGCTTTATTGATATTTTGAGGTATTTTGCTGCTCTTGCTGCAATTGATTGTTTTTTTTTCTCATGTTATGAATTAGATGAGAATATCATGTACCATTTTTTTTCTCTCTGCCAATTGCAGAAAAAAAACCCCAACAGTACTGATGAAGCCAAACGTGGTGGTTGCAGGATAGATTCTAGGTTCTTGTTACCAGAGCTTTCAATAAAGCAGCAAATGTAGGCACCTTGTCACAAATGTGCTGCTTTTAAGCTCAATCTTTTTATGCACAAACTTTCTGCAATGTGTATGGCCACTATTGATAAGGCTTGTATTACAACAGTCTGTGTGGTCAGGAAGACCCATTTCTCCTGTTGTTATCTCAAGAGTGGAGCTGAAAGTACACCCTTGAAATCTGTTATTTCCCCCTTCACTATGAGCACCTCTAAACTACTTTTTGACACCGAGACAACTTTGACTTCAGTCTCTTCCGTCCAAAATCCATGCCTTTACTGTCTGTACACGGAGCAGAGCTGCTTGTGCCGCCTTTGCTGCTGTGTGAGGATGACAAAATGGAGAGCAAATGTAATCTCAGTATAATACCGCTTAGAGGCAGGCTAAAGGATAAAATGTTTTCATTGCTGATTTTAAGTGGTTCTGGAGACCTGGGGATGCACTGTGAGGTACTTGGAGGAAAGGGTACTTGGCTAGGTGGTAGCAGGACACACTGAAGTTATACAAAAGGGCTAATTAGCTAGCAAAATTGCAATGTATGTCAGGCAGGGACACACAATAAACTTGAGTTTAATTTAAAACAGAACTTTACAATCTGATGTTACAAGGCCTCATTTCTAGACATATAAATGCTGAATTGTACCTTAATCAAAATAATGGTTATGATTTCTTCCCCCCCGACATTGTTTGCTTGTCTGGGTTGATACAACTTGCTTTCTTTGCCAAACCCCTAGGTACTAGTATACATCCCTGTGGTGGCTGCTTTACACTTAATTTTTATGGAACCCTAAAGGGGGCAAGTAAATATGTAATTGTGTAACTGCTGCTTGTAACATCATTATAAATTTTATGAATAATGCTTTGTATTTATAAATACCATTCCTTGGCCTTGGTAGTTTGGATCAATGTAGAAAACTTTCCATCAGTGTACTATAAGCGCATATAGCCACGTGTAAGTGGTGGGAAATGGGGCTCCCCTCTTCCCAGCACACTGTTTTGTGCCACTGGTGATGTTACTGTTTTGCTGACGTATCTGTAGGACTGATACAAGTCATAAAGCTGTTGGCAGGTCTATTCACAGGTATTCCTGTTAACATTTTAGTGATGATTTCAATACACAACTCTGATCTTTCAGGCCTGGCTGGTGGATAAGGAACACGCTAGCAGCAGTTTGCCGCTGCTGAAGCACACTTGGGCTAAGGTCAGATCCAACGGTTGTTACATGCAGAGGCTGTTGAGGAAGCAAGTGGAAAAAGAAAGTACCGATGGATGTAAATAGGCAGGATATAAGATGGCTCTAAGACACACTCTTGAGGAAGTGCAGATATGCACCCTTCAGAATATGCATACGTAGAGATCAGACTAGCTGTGTTCAAATAAATACATTGCTTTTAGATAGAGTAACTGCTCTTTCTGGATGCAGCAGCTTTCAAGTAAACCCATTCGTGTCTGCACGTGTGCTCTAAATCTTGTTAAAGTGTGAGAATCCGTACTTCACATGTATTTTAAATTACTTAGGTTGATACCGTATAAATAAAACGTATATGCTTAAGTTGTGCTTCCTATAATAACCTTGTTTCATTTTTATTATTCTGGAGCATTTAAAATTGATTTTGAGATGCTGGGTTTTCCCACAACTTGCATAAAATCCAGTACTCTACAGGTAAGCTGTAGCACGCAGTTGATCCAAAAAGGGGATACTGCTTGAATGAAGGAAAACTGGTAAGTGGAAGAAAGGCTGGAAAGGGTGCTGTGGAGATGTATGGTTGAGGAAAGGGAAAGGAAAGCACTGGTTTAATGCAGAAGCTAACAGAATGGAGAAGTGGGTCATTTATCTGGGTCAAAGTAAGAAGATAACAGGTTTAAAATTTTTATTTCAATTGATCTATCAGTCTTAACAGCAGACCATCAGTTCCCAACCTGTG
The DNA here is from genome assembly GCA_013400535.1 of Scopus umbretta. Lineage (NCBI taxonomy): Eukaryota > Metazoa > Chordata > Aves > Pelecaniformes > Scopidae > Scopus > Scopus umbretta. Next base: position 15,457 of record VZTL01017362.1, read on the forward strand.
TGAGATCACTGAAGCTCCATCTCTGAAGAGCAAATGTTTAGCCATCAGAGTCATGGAGAGGCCAGCTTTCCTAATACAACTGTAACACCACAGAGCTGTATTTATTTTGGTTTGACCCCTGGATTTTTCTTTGATTTATTTTGGATAGACAGACTTCTATTAAAACTTAAGCTGCTTTATATCACAGGCTTGTTGTTTTTAGGGTGTTTTTTTAACAAACAAAATTCTCTCTGTGCAGATTTCACTGGTGAATGAAATGAGGGCAACTGCTCTCTTGTCCGGTGTCCTTCCTCATTTTGCCAGGACTGCTGCTTTTTAATGGTCCTGTCGTTAAAGTTAACAAGTCGCTGTTACTTGGGGAAAGGATTGAGTGGGCATCAGGTTTTTCATGTGTTGGATAATCTTCTGTATGAAGCACTGGGCTGTAGCATGTAAAGCTTGAGCTGTGTTCAGCTGCTGCGTTCAGCTGCAGGCTTCCTGTGTGCTATCAGTGAAGTCATTAAAACCCCGTCTTAGGTGGATTGCTTGGAGAGTGGGAATAAAAATACCTCCTGCTTCACAAGCATGTGGAGGCCTAACTTGGACGTGCGACTAGAAGCGCCTGGCTGACAAACACGGCTGCTGGGGTAGGTGCTGCGGGGCTGAGAGTGGCGCGTTAGTCTTCCAAGTTGTGTCACATGGCTGCGGTTTCTTGGGTTTGTGCCAACGGCAACCGCGTTCCCACCCGCTTTCACCACGCAATGCTGGGTTGGTGATGGCAGCAGTGGCGTGATTTGTGCTATGTTTAATTCAGCAAGTCTGTTGGTCTTCTGTTTAGAGGGGAAGATGCCTGTCGGTAAACGAACTGGAGTGCCTGGCGATACCTGGCTGGGGAACTGTCCCTTCGGACTGTAGCCGGTGGTGTAGATGTCCCTAAAATGGCAAATCCCCCTGTTTTCTCCGAGATGTCACGGGTCAGGTTTTGGCATGTCAGAATAAGTGATGTCCTCACGGTGTTGTGTTCTAGGTCATGTTACGCCACACCTGCCAAAATTTTTTTGTTATGATTTGGCTTTAAGGTTGAACATTAAATGCGCCATCAGCAAGCCACGGGCGCAGCTGCCTGTCCAAAAGGTGTGTGTGAAGCGGTGGTTATGTGGCATGGGTCAGCCGCTGGACATACAGTGCCTTTCTAAGGCCTGCTGGGAAGACTCATGGCCAAGTGGCTTCTCCGTGTAAAGCTGCCTGGTGTGTCACAACGGACCTCGTGTTTGGGGACGCTGCTTAATGACTTGTCCTCTGAGGACCGTTACCCCAGTGCCTGCTCTTAACTCTGGTCGTAACAGCGAGGTGGTCCTTGCTGTTTATGGTTTTACTGCTCTTCACCCTTCCTCTGTTTGAACCCTTCCGATAAAGGTCTTGATGTCGTTGCTGGGCTGATGTATGTACAACCGCGTTTCTGGCAGAACATGTCTAGCTCTGCTCTGGGGCTAGCCCGTGCCTGTATTTGTCACAGAGTCCGGAGAGCGCGATGCCAAGCCTTGCTTGCGAAAAGCGCCGTTGCTCCCGTTTCTCCCCGGGAGTCCAGCACGGCCCCGTTACGGACGGGGCCCGCACTGCAGACCGCAGCAGCGCCGCGCTGGCCCCGTGTCCCGCGGCATCGCTGCCCTAGCGCAGCTGCTTTGCCGCGCTGACTTTCAGGCCGCCAGAAGAAGCGGCGAGAGGGTTTTAGTATCGATGGCGGCGCCTGTGTGGGACAGCGCGGCTGTGGCGGACGCTGCAGGGCCGCGGTGCTTCCTCCCCCTGCCCCCGCCGCTTGCGGACCTGCTGCAGCCCCGCGGCGCCTCGCAGCCTCCGGCTGAAACCTCCCGTGCAGTACAGCCCCGCCCGGCGCCCAGGGCCGAGGGAGGGGAGGCTGCGTGCCCCGGCCCCGCCGCCTGGCCGGGCGGCAGAAGCCCCGCCGGAGCCCCGGGNGCGGAGAGCCCGGGCCGTGCCCTGCCCGCCGGCGGCCCGGCGTTTCCCCCGCTGCGCTGTGCCCGGCCGCGCCGCGCTCCTCCCGCCGTACCATGGTTGGGGATCACTGCAGCCTCCCCGGTGAACGGCCCGTCCTCGGCCAGAGTCCCAAACCCGGATTAAGCTGCAAAATGGTCCTGCAGGCGGTGGGCAAAGTGCTGCGGTAAGGGCGCTCCCGTGGGCGAACGGGGGAGGGGGGGGTCCCCGCAGGAACGTGTGTGGACGGCCCTGAGAGGAGCCAGAAGGGAGCTGGAGCTTACGTGGGAAGCCTGGCCAGGGTGCCTTGCTCCGCTCGGCCCCTCTCGCGTCTGGAGGAGGGAAGGCTGGTTTTGGCTCCCTCTGGATCTTGTGTGGCAGTCTGGGAGGGTGGAAGGGGGACTCGCAGTAGGTGCTTGGAGAGAAACATTCGTCCACCCCATAACACTGCAGTCAAATTCTGTTTGCGCTCCCCGAGAACTAAATTTCCGGGACGTAAGCAGGCAGCGCGGGTCCTGGCTTTCCTGAATAAGGGGCCTGACCAAGACGCTGCATGTGCTTTGGCAGTGTTTTCTCCAGAAATGTCGTAAGATGAGGGGAAAAAATGGCTCATGTAGCTCAGAAGGATTTATGTGAACACCGAGACGTGTGTGACTCCTGAAACCAAAACCAGACCCTTTGGCAAAGGACGCGCGGTAATTTGATTCGGAGGAGTTCTGACCCGCTCTGGTTTGCAGGGAAAAATGTCACCACAAGTATCAGGATTAGCAGCCTTGCTCTTCAGCAGCTACAGCTTTTTATTTCGGTTAAGTGTGTTCAGGTATTTTGCTGGGATCTGTGAAGAATTGGCAGCGCTGCTCCAAAAAGGAGCCTTGTTCCTCCAGCGAAACTTTTATTTGGCAAGCTTTCATTTGTCCCTGTTTCCTGCTGTCTGTTGCCAGTCGTTAAGTGTTTGTCAACAGAAACATTATCCCTTCCTCCCTCCCTCTGTTGACTCACGTCTCCTCTCTCCCCAGGCGGGTTTAGGGGAGCCATTTATTGAAGCAGAGCTCTCTGCTCACCAGGCAGCTGGGCCTGGGCTGCAGCTTAAACTGGGAAGTTCACTGGGCTTGGAGTAGGCTTGCTGAGAAGAACTGGTCAGAGTCGCTCTTAAAGAAGTGCTGGATTGCAGTACTTCTTGGTTTTGTTTTTGTGTTGGTTTTTTTTTTTTTTTCCTCTGTTAAAATACTTTCCTGTAGAAAACATTGGCTTAAGGAATTCAGTTTTCTTTTTCAGCTTTTTAACAAGTTTAACACCCCTTCTTTGCATTTTTGGGGGCTGGTGTGTCTATAATTCAATATGGTGTTACACGGCTGGTCATATCATAAAATCCTTTGGCCAGCGGCTCGCTATTCATGCTGCGAACCTTTTGAAGTTTTTGGTAGCTGTTCTATTGGCAGCATTCCTGGATGGAAATAGATGGGTGCTTCTGTAGGAAGGAATTGCCAAACCTTTTGTTCAGCATCTATGGCAGCTTATTGTAGAGTATAGGTAACTTCCTGTGATTTTTAGCAGTGAAACCTATTTTTAGGATTTGTTCAGTGCATGCTTTTAAAAAGTATAACATAACCCCGTCCTTTCTCCTGCAGCTGGAGTACATGCAGAAATTGTGCATTATTTTACTTGCTGTTTTTCCCCCAAGGTTTATTTTCTACATATACTATAAAACTGTTGTGAAAGCAGGAAAAAGTTGTTGTCATACACAAAATATTTGGGCTTGGGAATTAATAGCATAACTTTATTTTGCTAAGCTGTTATTACATGGGAGTGATTACTGCTTTGTAGTAGAGATTTTTTTTTAATGTGTCTTTTCATTCTGGGTTATCTCCTTCTGCCGCCAGTTAGATAGAAGTGTGAAGTCACAAAAACTTTCTTTAGACTGGTTCTCTCATTTCTTTTCTTGAATATACCTCAGGTGCCTTAGCTGACCTTATGTGTGTTGCTTCAGCTTGCTTCTCTTCTTTTTTTTTTTTTTCTT
>VZTL01017362.1:19467-42643 GCA_013400535.1 Scopus umbretta
CCCCCCCCCCCCCCCCAACATAATAAACTCATCCTATTCTGCAAAGAGGTCAGTGTGAGAGCACAGGTACTAGCTAGGAGCCTAGATAAATACTAAGTCCAATTGAATTTTCCTTGTTGCAGAAATTGGGTATTCGTGCTTAAAGTATGAGCCCAGTGATGGTGAAAGAAGGAACCACATGGGACCTCATTTAGGCCAAAAATGGTGGCTTGTTGGTGACAGCTGTGGTGGGATTTCTTCGAACATAGGCACCCACAGCTGAGCTTTGTCTGCTTTATTGTTGGTAGAGAAGAACAGAGAGCTTAAGGATGTGGTTGGATGCAGAGGTGCGATGCCAGCCTGATACAGAGTGACCAGCTCACTCAGCACTTATGTTGTAGTCATATGAAGTTAAACGAGATGAATCCTACATTGCTGTCATGGTTTACCGTCTATTTCGGAGTAAGTGTAGGACAAAGAATATCAAATACCACTTTTAAGTGTGGCTGCCTGAAACAATGCTCATAGTTTTCTGTAGTCTATACAGAAGATGAATTAATACTAAACTTTGGATGAAGTAATTTTTCTTCTGTTGATCAGGCCTACAAATGGCTTGGTGACGAGATCAGAGGATATCGTGCTTGTGTTACGTGTAGCCTGGTGTTACGAACAGCCTACTGCATTTTAGGGTTTTTTTTTTCTTTTTTTTTTTTTCCTCAGGCATAACTGGGAACCATAATCATCACTGTTCCCTCCCAGCCCTCCACAGGCTGCCAAGGGCTTGTAGAAATTCACAGCAGGCAAGGGATAGAGTGCCTGTCTTCTCTCCAAATTGCCCTCTGTTTCTGTCTCTTTCCTGGTTGTGAATTGTAAAGTTTGGTTCTTCCAGTACAATAGTTAACCAGTATGATTTTCCTCCTTAGCAAATTTGTTGTACATTATTTATGTACTTACAAGTAACTCACTCTCCTGAAGCTTTTAGCACGCAAGTTGTTTTCATTAGTTTGTAGGTCCAAGTCCTCCTAGCTGCTGGGTGCCAAATAATGTCTGTGTCACACGCTAGTAATAATAGCTTCCAAAGGAAAAAATTCCAAAGGAGAGAAGTGTGAGGAAGCAAAAGGCTTCACGAGAAGGAGCAGCAGCCCAGAAAACCTGGGAAGAGTTTAAAAGAGCGCGGGAAAAGACAACTAAACCAGAAAGAGGGGAAAAAATGTAACAAAAGCAACAGATGTGCTCTCAGCCTTTCTAATTAATTTTTTATGAAAGCTACTGTTAGGTTTATTACTCTTTTAAATTATTAGTGATTCAGCTCTGAAGAACTCTGGAGATGCTTGTATCTTTCATCGCATGGGTTAGTAAACTGTGTTTAACACTTCAGGGATGGGACCAAGACTACACACTTGTAATGATTAAAAAAAAAAAATTAAAATACCATTAGAAAAGTGTCATCTCCCCTTTAAATTAATCATAGCATAGCTGAGATGAAGTTATGTGTATTCCTTAGCACAGTATTTAATGAGGGCTTTCGTTTCACTTCAGATGTTTTTGAAATATGTTAATCTCATTTTTCCCCTTTCCTGTAATGAATTGTGTAATTATGTTAGCTCATGGTTAGGGAGGGGGGAAAAAAAAAACCCAACATGGATGCATTTTTTTCGCTTTTTGTCATTTGGTTTTGTACAAGTTGGTGGTTCTTAAGAGGGGTAGAAGAGGAAAGGGGAAAAAAAGTACAATGTAAAAACTTGGAATATTATCCTACTTTTTAGCATTATTTAATTAATTGTTCAAGTTTTTTGTGAAGCAGCTGATTACTGTTAGCTTCCCTGCAGAGGTGTGCTTTTTACTGGCCTCAAGCGGCACAAGTGGAAGGAAGACTCGGGTACATGAGAGATCTCCCCTCTTCGGTCCCAGCGGATGACCGAGCTGGCCGTAAGCGTTCTTCAGGGCCGTGTGCTGGGGACTTCAGGACGCAGCGTTCGCTGCCTGTGCTGGAGCTCGCATCCTGGTTCAGACGCTCGAGTGCGGCTCGGAACTGCAGCGCGTCCGTGGTGCCGTGCCTCTTCGGGTGCCGCGCGGGCAGGTTTTTTAACTCCTCACGCAGCTTCGTAGCCAGTGCGTTTCTTTTTAAGTCTCCAGTGAAACTGAGTCCCTCTGGGATGGCTTAATAAATCAGTGACACGGCGTCAGGAAAGAGGAATGATGCAAGCTACAGCGTTGTGATGTCATTGTGCGATGACTTCTGATAAAGTATGGTGTGGTGTGCATGTACGCGTAGTCCAGGATGAGTGTGGGAATAGAGAAAACTCCTTTTTCTCATAAGAGCCTCCCTTCTTACAACAATGTGCAGGGATCGATTTGCATACCAACCAAAAAATAAAACAAGCATCCCCACTCTTTTTGGGTTGTTGTGCCATTGCTATTACTAACGAAGTGGAATTTTTACAGGGACTTTTCAAGAGTGTAGTAATTTGTTTTTAGTGATAGTGTGATAATGGCTGTTTCAGTCAGATAAATTTAGCAAGTTTGTGTTGGCATCCTGAATGGTACTATATATTTTTACATTCAGCACTCAGATTTTTGAAAAATTAAATTCCTTATCTACTCCTCAAATAATGCATAGCAAGATCAGAAAGAAACCAGGTTAATTTTTAGCACTGGATTCTAGTTTTTAAGTGATCATGCAAAGTTGTCTTAAATGTGTTCATGGAACGGGACGTAGGTGGGTAGAAGCAGAGCGCGTTTGATGTGGCTGCCTCTCCTCTGCTGCCTTGACTCTCATTCCTGAAGATAGCTGTTATCCGTGATGCTTGTGTGTATCGACAGGACTAAAGCAAATACTTTAAAAATTCAATCCTGTTTTATCCTAATTTAGGTAGAAATATTTTTCAATAATTTAGTCCAGTCTGCAGTATTAGAAAGTAAGTAGGGAGAGCCTTGTTTATTGTTAGCTAATTGGATTAATGCAGAAGTCTGGGGACAGACAGAAGAGAAGGGGAGGGCAGGCAGCGTGCAGGGAAGGGGCTTACAGGCAAAACGCTCTTCAGAACCATGTCAGCTATTTTTATCCTGTTCTTTTTTTCTTTCTCCCTCCCACAACTTTCCATTGTACCAAAATAGTTCAAAATGTTTATGGTTCAGGGCAACTGACATCCCTAACTGTCGTGCTGTGTCTTGCTGAACATTTCTGTAACAGGAGCCGATTCCTTGTTCGATGTCAGCCTTTTGGGACTCTCACCCAGCTACTTTGAAAGGACCAGTGATGCTGGGGGGCAGTAACATCTCGTGCTTTGGCAAGCTGTGACCAGGCAGGAGGGGCTTTATTGTAGCTCTTCTCTGCGTACGAAAGCACAGATGGGCTTTTGGAGATTGTTCTTTGACACGAGTGTCCTGTCCTCAGGGCCAGAGCAGGTTGCCGTGGAGGTAGGCCTGAGTGGCATTGCCAGCTTGCTGGACTCATCCGGCTGGGATGTGCCGTCCGGAGAGGTGGCTCTCCCTGCTTGCGCAGGTGGGCGTTCTCCAGCATATGCAGGTAACAAAGTGTCTTCTGGTGGTGGCTACAAAACTTGTAGTGCTCTGCTTGATGTTCTGCCCCACTATGAGCTGTCAGATACTTCTGTCGAAGCCATTTAACAACCTGGTCTCCTCCTGAAGCTCAGGACTTGATGCTGTGTCTCGTTAGCAGTCTGGTGAGCCATGCTCTCCTCCATTTCTTTGGGATAGTCATCCGCTTGTTCATTTGTATTCGCCGCAGGAGTGACATGACCCTGGTGCATTTATGCAAGTTGGTGAACCATGTACAATATATTAACTTAATGAAGAAGTCGGTGTCTTTCTTCAGAGGTATTTACAACATTGAGCTGTATTTTGGCTACGTGTTCTACATCCTGTGAAGCAATAGCCAGAGAGAGATGACTGCTAAGTTCTTCTGTGTGTTGAAATAACCTGGTAAGGTGTCTCCAGAGCTGGTATAGGAAGGGCACCTGCCCCAAGGCTTAACAGTGTTTTCCTCTGGTTTAGGGGCAAAAGTATGCTGCTTTTTTTCTGAAGATCCCTCCTGGACACTTAAAGAAGAATACATTTGATTGTTATCTCAACTTCTGAAATTATTCACCCTTCTTTTATCTTATTTCCTTGGAATGCATCTGTTCGTTATAGCATTTGCTCTAGATTTTAGCTGCTTGTTTCTGCCTGGAAGATGATTTCAGTTTATATATGTGCAAAGTACAAGTGTGCAACATTCATCCTCCTGGGAGTTGACTACAGTTCCTGGTTTTCCTCTTTGCTTCCTGCGTTGCAATAGCCCACTTTTCTGGTGCTGCTTTTTATGGACAAAGTATCTATTTCACACTTAATTTCTATCTGCTGTTCTCTGGTATCTCAGTCCATCTGTGCACCCCGAAGTCTTTACCAAGTAGGTTTGGAGGAGCAGGATTAAAAAAAAAATCCTCTGTAGAAGAGCTTTTTCTCTTTCCATTCTTGATGATCTTTGCGGAAGAGATGTGGTGTAAGGAATGTGGTCTTCCAGTGGTTGTTGCCCCTTCTCCGAGATGGCTAAGACAAAATGTTATCCGGTTCCCCTATCAAACATCTCTCTCTGTGACTACACCAAAACTGAGTTTGATAAAGTGTTCTTTTGTTGAGGGGGATTTTCTAATCCTTTTTCTTAATCCCTTGTTCTGTGGGTCTGAACAGAATCTTAACTAAGACCTCAAGACCTCTTAACTAAGATCTCAAACTGCTGTTAGAGATGAGATGTTGCTTTTCTTTTAAAAAGCTGCTGGCACTTGGTCTCTGGAAAGAGGAGGGTGTTGGATGTATGGATTAACCCTTTCTTCCAGCTTTCTGAAGGAAAAAAACCCAACAAAACAATGTCTTGGAGTTAATGGAGTCCATTAACACTGGAGCTATCTTGTTTGAGATTGTCAGAAAATGCTGCTCTGTTAATTTTCGAAGTTCATTTCTGTCTGTTACTGGGATAAGTTTAGAAGTGTTTTTGCTCAGACAGCAGGGACTGGTGATAGCAGATGCTCCCCAGGTGAAAGGAACACTGTGGATATCGGTGTAATTCTTTTTATTTTTAAAAAAGGAAGAATCAGCAGTGAGCGCAGCTGTCCTCAGAAAGGTAGGTAGTGGCAGAATATTAAAACTCTTAAGACAGCTTAATACCTGAAAAAAATAAGCCTGGCACACCATGCAAAGTACATGGAGTTAATGAAGAAAGAAGACTTGGGCTTCTTCATGGTGACCTATGGAAATTCACACACAGGAGAAATGACATTAGGTGTCCTTGGTAGCTCCACTGATGCTCCAGACGCTTAGCTAGATCTACTCTTCAGTACAATGTGACCACAAATCCCAGATTCAGAACACCAGAGCCTTACAGGAATAAGTGCTGACAGTCAGCAGGATGCATTTGGCAAGACAGGGGAAAGGAAATTGTGATAAACTAGGTTTTGCTGATTCTGCATTATATGAAGTCCTCAGTTTTGATGTGACTGCCTTATTTCTTCAGAACAAACCTGTGCAGGGAAAAGAGAAAGCTGGGATCTTGAGACCACCATCTGTGTGGGACAGAGGGGAAACTATTCTCTCTCAGTTGAAAAATATTTATTTTTTCTGTTTTTCAGCATAGAAAGCTGTTTTCATGTCTAGGTACATCATTCAAATCACATCAGAAAGGTTGGTTGTGGGTTGGTTTTGTTTTTTTAAACCACACATTTTATTTAGTCATTGAGCTAACAAATCTGTTAAGTGATTTCAGTTACAAGCTTTTTGAGGATTCCTATTGATTTTTGAAGTAGAGACTTAAATACTGAGAAGTAACTGGGTCATGCAACAATGATAGGATACTTCTCGCTCGCTCGCTCTCTCGACTTCTCCACTGGTTAGGGACCATCTTTCGTTTCTTCGCAGTGAAACTACTCGTGGTGCATAGCTGCACGAGTATGATTACATCTCTGCAAAACCTGTAGGAACTGTCAGCTGCTGCCAGGAATTGAAACAAGGCTGCTCAGGCGAGCGATGCAGGCTGTGTTTGAAGAGGGTGAGCTGGTCATAACCATCCCCTGTTTTGAGGCGTGATGTTGGGTTGCAAAAGCTAGTATGAAAGCATGACTTCACATTGTGTTTTGAGGAAGAATCTGAGATGTTGGTCTCCGCTTGTGTCAACTGATTAATTGCAAATCCACATGAACAGTTAAAGATATTGCTTGTCATTTGCATGTGCAGCCAAGGGAATGCAACAAATTCAGTACACAACTGTGCATCTGATTTTAATATTCATTTTTGAAAATTGCTCGTCTTCCTTAACCAATTTCTGGGCTGCACTTTCAGCATTTAATTAAAACTATGAATTTCAGCAAGCCCTTGGAGGTAACACTACAAGTTTGAATATATCCATGTTTTGGGGTTTTTCTGATTGCTGATAGATCAGTATGCGTCTGTAAAGGTGCTTCTACTTAAGCTTTGTGGTCTCTCTTGGTGTATCCTGAAAAGTAATAAATTAGGGTTGGGAGTCACTGCTGTCTCATGAGCTAATTAACAGTGGCTGATCTAACTGTACCAGTAATTAAACTATTATCCACCCTACTATTTTTTTTTTCAGTCATTCAAATATTCTTTACTTTGACCCATGATTCTGCAGAGTTTGTATTTAAAATAGATTTTTCTTTCTCTGTTTTACAGACAGCAAAACTTTAATATGCTGTTTTCTAGGAAACACTGAAACAGCTCTGTGCTATTGATGACACAACTGAACCAAGAGCATTGCATCATTCTGTTGCAAAGTTTAAAAATTAACTACATGGTTGGGTTAGTGAATGTTTTGTACATATGACGTGTTAATGAAAGTTACCTAATTCAGGTAATGCTTTGATTCCTTTTACCTTCAACTCTCTCTTACCCTGTGATGAGAAACAGTTTGTGTCTTCTAACTGTGGATTTCAGGTTTTTTGTTTAACAAGATAGTTCATACTAAAACTGAAAGGCACCGCTTCTCATCACAGGATCTGATCTAAGGCATGCCAGGAGAGGTGGGACTTCCCTGAACTAACTTTGGTTTAAATGAAAGTGAAAATATTAAGAAAAGAAAAAGAACCATCTTTGATCTTCAGAGCTGCCATTGAGAGAGAACTGACCTTGACCACTTCCAGTAAATAAGTATCCTTCCTAATTAAAATGCTGTAGTTAATTCGATGTGTAAGTGGTGAGTTTGTGGAGCTTGATACAGTGGATGAACATTTCAGGTGGGGCTGCTTCTTCACGTTGTTATTTCTTTGCCCAGCCCGTTCAATAACTGATGACTGGGTAGGTAATTGAATTCCTCACCGCTCTGTGTCTCAGTGCAACAAGATGCATGTGTGTGCGCTAGTACAGATGCTTTAAAGGTGAGCTTACAGGTGCAGGCATGCAAAATTGCTTATGAGTAGTGAAAATAACTTACAGTTTTTTCCCGTGCTATATATCTAATTGAGTTTATATTGCTTACTGAAGCTCCTAAGAAAAGCTAAGGTGTTTGAAGTAGCTATGTCGTTACCTGTGTTTCTATGTACGCTCAGTTCTGGTGTGCCCTAGCACTTCTCTGTCCTATTAAACCCACATCTTTTTAGATGTAAACTAGACTGTGTTTATGTGACGGATTCAGCTGTCGAAGTCCTGCCTACAACGTGATTACATATAGATGACGTGTTCAAAGATGGAACTGTAGTAGCAAGGCAGGTGATGAATTTGTTTTCACTCTTCCCAACAAAAATGACTAACTTATCCTTCCAATGCAAGACACTTTTTGTGCCTAAATAGTTATAATTTGCCCAGTCCTGCCGGAAGTAAAAAAGACAGTCCTTTACTGTTTCTTGCCTCTGGGGAGCTGAGGAGAGAGACAACAGCTATGCCTGAGCTCGGCTGCGAGCTGACATGTTGCACCACGCTGAAAAACATTTATCTATTGAGAGCACAGACTCTTGGAGTGAGTGTTCTCATTAACTGTTTGGGGACTGTCACGCAGTCCATATTGCTTTCTTTTGTAGTGCACAGTATAATTATAAAATATATTTTCAAACATTTTTGTAGACTTTTAAAAAAGTTTAAATTGTCAAATTCAGATTACAGGTACATTAGACATTATACGTACCTGTCCTCCAAAACATAGTATGTGGGCAAGGTGGTGAGCTTGATCTGCATATCTAACATATTTCCTTTGTTACAAGTTTTCTTTAGGCTACCGTAGTACTTAAAACTAGTTAGTATTGTTAGATAAATGTTTTTCGTTGTACAAAGAGAGCTTGCAAGGCAAAAAGGCAGTGAGGAAACTAAAACACTTCTTACAGAGACAAACCTGTCTGCACCCTGGTAGTCTCTGAGCAGAGTAGACTGTCTGCGTTTGTGTATCTTGGGCTACGTAGCAAGAAGTCTGACTGCTGAAGCCAGGTTGCCATGGTGAAATAATTCCCAGCAATTAAAGCACAGTTCTATCCTGAAAAGCAGCTCTGTGCAAGCTAGGTTGTGAAATCCCACTTTTACGAGGCCATGAGGTTTCCAAATCGAATTTGCTCGGTTTAGAAATAAAAAAAAAAGATAGCTTTGCAATCTGCCAGCTCTACGAACTTCATCAGGGTTGGAAGATAACAAAGTGTCTGCAGTGGTTTATGTGCTCTGGTGGTGAACTCCCTCCCTGCAAAGGTGGACCAAAGTGAACTGCACGTGCTTTTCTGGAAAAGATAACAGGGCTGCATCAGAATAACCAGAAGGAGCAGTTGCTGCCAGAACTTGAATTTAATCATGATGCAGAAGTCAAAATAACTATTTAAGTGTGTTCCAATAGAAGATTACAGGATGATAAATAAATAAAGAAACGACTGCCTAAGTTAATAGGCATGTCTGACAACACACAGGGAATAGATATGTTAATTATTAAGTTTGTGTGTTTTTTATTACAGTATATTTACATTTTTCTTTCAGCGTGCAGAGTCTGGAAACCTTGAAAGAGAGATATGGACTTTTTTACCAATTCTGTTCTCTTTAGTTTTCACTTGTTCTTTGCAAGCAGTTTCTTTGGCCTCCAGAATTTCAAATTGTGTGTTCAAAAAGCACTGTTCTGAGTATTATAATAATAAACCTGACAGGCCTATGTTTGCCTTCCCCAACGTGAAAAAGGTGTTAAAAGCCACCCCAAAATTTACTTGCTTTCAAATCTCGGTGTAGATCGCCTGTTCTCATGGCTCGGTAGTGTGGGAAATCTCCCCGCTGCGGCATGCAGCATCTGTAATGGCACCAGGCTCTGTATCTCTGCCATTGTCTGCTCTCGGTTGAGAGCCACTTTTCTCCTTTGCCTGTGTGTTCTAATTAAAGAAACGTAAGGTATACTGTAGATCTCTGCCTTGGACTGAAACGCTTTCCAGTAGAGAGAAAAAACTATTTATCTCTGCTGACTTCAAAAGGTCCCTAGAGAGCCGATGAGATATAAACGCTTACATATGCAGATATCCGTGGCTAGGTGAAATGAATCCTGTTCGTACTGTCTAGCTGCAGTATGGGAGTATATTTAACAGTGGAGGATGGTGAGGAAGGATTTGTGTTGCTAGAATACAAATGACATTTTTCCTCTAAGGGGGACAAGGATACAGGAGCATCCTTATCTTGGTATTGTGTATGGGCCTGATGGGTTTGGAGTGAGTGTGCCTGGGGACTAAAATGAGCTGGGTGTGAAGAAGACAAACCCCAGAACACAGAACTCCAGCCTGTATTTTTCAGCTGATGAGCTGAGTAGAGATGCTCTGGAGAGTCTGGCATGGCCTCCTCTGTCCCTTTGTGCCCTGCACCAGGGTCTGCTCTGAGTGCACCATGCTAGGGGAGGAGGCGTTGCAAGCAGGGGAGGATAGCCTGCGGGACACCTTCCAAGCAGGGATTCGCCGCCTTTCTGCTCAGTTTTTGGCTTCCTTTGTCAGACAGCCAGAGTTCGCCCACAACTGGAGACTTAAAAACAAACGCAAGAACCACCGCCCCACGCCTGTTGCAGGCTCAGGACTTGGGCACCAGTGATGCGGTGTTCTGCTGTATGGCTTGTTCTGAGCTTTGGATAAATTAATTGTTGCAACACTGTTAATCTGTGACCTACTGAATCTCTCTTACCACACACCTAATTTGGCTCCAGGAAGAGCTCTTGAAAATAAACATGAGGAAAGATTTGTGCCCTTTTTGTTTCCTAATCCACAAATTACCAAAAAACGGGACTAGAGTAAATCGCTTAGGAAAAGAACCTTGCTGAGGCTTTATGTTGGCACCTCCTGGTTTGGATATGAGGGCTTTTGGGTACGAAGGTGTAAGAGAACATTTCAAAATGAAGAACAACAAGGTATTTGCTTGGGTAAGGTAATTTTCTGTGTTTCTACTAGTGAATGGTTCCTTTTAAATTGCATCACTGGCTCCTGGAAATAAATAATCCGTTTGTCTCCCATCTGACATCACTTCCCTCATGTTCCTAGGGCTCTGTCCCACTCAGCCCCTCCCAAGTGTGTCGACTGGAGGGGAACGTGGACTGGTGCAAGGAATATAGGGTTAGAAGCCCCTCCCCAATGGTGACCAGAGAGGCTGGATACCTCCTCTCATTCTGGGGGAGGAGCTCTGGCAGGTATGCCCAGGGAAGAAAGGAAACTCTAGTCCAGCATGTTTTACCACAAGAATGCACTCTGCACATTTTTGTAGCATTAACCGAGCTGTTCGCATGCCTGGCCTTGCCTCTGTAGCCTTTCCTTCCAGACCGGCACTGAAGAGAAGACAGGGGATCCGAGCAGAAGAGAAGGAGCAGTAGTGGTACCTGGCCACCAGCAAATACCTGGGAGTTCCAGCACCGTACTTTGAAAGGCAGTTAATGCGCAGCTGACGTGCCACTGTGGGCAACAGTATGGCAAACTGAGCTAGCGCTGGGAGGTGGCGGGCAAGGGAACAGAGGAGGAGGGAGAGAAGTAGAATTGTAGAATCATTTAGGTTGGAAAAGACCTTTAAGATCATCGAGTCCAACCACAAACCTAACATTGCCAAGACCACCACTAAACCACGTCCCTAATCACCATGTCTACACGTCATTTAAATGCCTCCAGGGATGGGGACGCAACTGCTCCCCTGGACAGCCTGTTCCAGTGCCCGATAACCCTTTCCATGAAGAATTTTTTCCTTATATATATTTCCTAATATCTAAACCTCCCCTTGTTCAACTTGAGGCTGTTTCCTCTTGTCCTATTGCTTGTTACTTGGGAGAAGAGACTGACACCCACCCTTCTACAACCTCGTTTCAGGAAGTTGTAGAGAGTGGTAAAGTCTCCCCTGAGCCTCGTTTTCTCCAGGCTAAACAATCCCAGTTCCCTCAGCTGCTCCTCACAGGACTTGTGCTCCAGACCCTCTACCAGTAGGTTGGTGGGGAGTCCAACAAAAAGGAAGGGAAAGGCCCGATGTACCAGAGACAAAGTGTGTGCAGGTGCCCCATGTTCTCCTTGCTTTGTCAGCAGCACCAGCTGGAACTCAGTCTGGCCCTACGGAGTGTTCTGGGCTTTCTGTTGAGAAGCAGCGTTATGAAGTAACGTTATGGCACTTGTCATCCTTAACGTGCCTGCCATGCCTTGGCACCGACTGTTTACAGCAGAGCATCTGGAGGCCAAGCAAAGATTCCCTTTTAAGGCAAAGAGGCACTATGAGAATCCAGAAGAAAAAGTTTCCCTGGCATGTAGGGTACATTCTTCTTTCCTCCTCCTCTTAAATAAACTATTAGTAACTTTTAAAAACAGAACAAAAATGAAGAAGCAGGGCCAGAAATGCTGCCAAAGACATTTTATTCTGCACAGCCCCCTTAGACCTGAGCAGCAGCTGAGCCCTGGAGCTAACCCAGGGCAGGAGAGGGGAAGAATGAAACTGAGGTCAGAGGGGCCTGTCAGAGACCTGGGGTGAGAGGAAATTGGAACCCAGACTGTCTTAAAAAGCTTAGTCTCCTTCCCTTCCTCAGGCCCTGGAGAAATGGTCTGAGTGCAGCAATCCACAAACAATTGTACTGTACGCTGCACTGGGACTTGGGCTTGCCTTCTGATACCTTACACAGCTTTCCTTCCTATGCTGCTGTTCTTTTCTCTTCTTTCCCAAGCCTGAACATGTCTGTGTACCTCCCGGATTTGTGTTCTGGGTGTCCTGTCATGTGGCATTTTCAGCTGAAGACTTAGCAGTGATCTGGGTTAAAACAGGACATGGGATTGCAGAAATATCCACACAGAGATACCAATTTTGTATGGTTTTAAAGAAAGAGTGGAATACCATTCTCGTCTCTTGCTTTTTCTTAAAGGAAGGGCAACTCTACTGATGTTCAAATGAAACTTGTTATTCCCCTTTTCTTGACTGCTATACAAATAAAGATAGATGTTGAATTACCAAGAAGTGATTTTTAAGCTGCCTAGTGCCTCTAAGCTTCCAGCCCTTAACTAAGGAGAAAAGACTGTGAGTTGCTGGGGTAGGAAACTGAACAGCCTGCAAGAGCTCGTTCCTGTGCAGTAAAAGCTGGCGTAACCTGCTGCTTCATTGTTCTTGCTTGGAGTTCGTCACTAGGACTCATAAATTTTAGCTCATAAAACTGTTTCCTTCCTGCTACCAGTGGGTTCAGGACTCCCATACTTATGCAGAACATTTCTAACCAGAAATTAACTGATAAAGACTTTCCCGTAAAGTGCCACAGAAAACCCAGAAAGGTAACAAGTACATCTGTGAGTAGCTGACCTGGTTTTCCTACAAAGCTGTAGCCTTCCGTGGAGGGCTGAAATCTTTGGGTTTTTTTCCCCTTTGCAAAGGGAGTACACTAGAGGGCAGAGAGCTTGCATATTAAATTTTTTTTACCTTAATGGGTTTTATTCCCTCTTTTCTTCCACTCACATCCTATTTGACTCCTTACCCAAAGAAGGGCAGAGGAGAGAAGCTAAAATGAAAATATCTAGTATGCCTTTAATTTTGAATTATAAACCCTTATTCACTGGAAAACATAAAAACATAAAAGCCTTCATAAAGATTGGCCTAAAAGATACTGTTAAAATGTTGGCTTACTGCCTCTCTAATTCTGTTTTGGCTTATGTTTTTAGAGCTAACCCCCATCCTCAGATTACCAAGAAAGTAGGTTTTGGCAGGAGTACTTCACTCTGTAATACTTCATCAGTGGAGGATATTTTAAAACATGACACTTGAAAAAGAAAGGAAAAAAATTACAGGGTGAAAATCAAAGGCCAAGATAGTTTGATATATCTGGTAGTTTGGTAGTCTAGAGGTATACCTGGGCGAGGTGGAATATGGTGGTGTTGTCGGGAGACTGTAAGTATTCCACATAAATGTTATAGTTAGGAATGTAGCCTTTCAACCCCAACATTTTCCAGATTGTGAACTATACAAATTATAAAGCACAAGCTAGGTTACTTGAAAATAACTCAAAACCTCAAGTGACTTTTTAAATGTCATTTGGTAACATTTCTGGGGGCATCTTATTTTTTGATCTTCCTTAAAACAGATTTTTCTCTTTGTGCCACTTTTGCATGCATTGCTGTGAACCGTGGGGCTTTCACTCTCCTCTCACCAACACTGACTGAACACATCACAGCTGGATTGTCACAGTCAAGATGTGCCCTCTTCTAAATTTGCTGGGGATTGCTAGTTTTATACCAGTTAACCTTGGGTAAGAAATAGGGTCAGTTACTGAAAAAAAAAAAAACCCTAAAATTATTAATCACAAAATAAGCATCTTTGTCCTGTAAGATTTATAATCTGTGGCAATTTTAATTCCCACAGACTTGAGATGGTTTCTGAGTTTTGAGGTTTGCAAACTGGGAGACAGATTCGCCATGTAAGGCCTGTTGGACCTGTTCTGTCTATTTTTAAATGGAAATCCGTGTGTTTGAAACTTGGCTGGAACCTGAATCTTGTGCATGATCCAGAGGGCACAAAGTGACTGGAGTCTTGCTTGCAGCTCTTCTCCTCACCACTATAGGGTTTTTAATAAACTTTTTAACTTTCTGAAGTTACTCATATCTGGTACTAAAACCACTTTAATATGCCACATTAAAAAGAGAAAAGCCACTGGTTACTTGTACTTAAAACAAAAAAAACAAAAAAACCCAACAAACAGCTGCTCACCCCAAGGGTAGTTAGTTGGGTGTGAAGTGTAGGAGATGGTGATTGAAGCATCATCGTTTGTCCTAGAAGAGAATTCAGTTTCAGATGCAGTGTAAGAAACTGCACAGCTTGCTGGAGACAGCA
Organism: Scopus umbretta; assembly: GCA_013400535.1. Classification (NCBI taxonomy): domain Eukaryota; kingdom Metazoa; phylum Chordata; class Aves; order Pelecaniformes; family Scopidae; genus Scopus; species Scopus umbretta. The sequence goes on from VZTL01017362.1 coordinate 33,715, forward strand.
AAAAATTACAATAGCTGTGCTGGTTCCCTCTGGGGAAAAAAGGGAATCCTGAACTGGTAGAGATAATCTTAAATTTCATGATCAGTTTAGGGAAGTTTGGCATTTAATAAATCACTAGTATTCCCTCTGTGTGACCAACCTTGTAATCAATCAGATTTTCATGACCAAAACCATGGATGCCTCGTACAATTCCAAAGTGGTCTGAACTACATCAGGTTATGAAGCATGTCCACATAGTAGATATTGTGTCTTTGATACTTCTTCAGCTAAGTCAGGTTGCTTCGCATGTGCTTCGTTCCAAACCAACCATATCAGTTTAAACTGAAGCACATCTTTAGTATTTGTACCATGAATAAACTTGGAACCTTACAGCCAGTTTCTGCTATGAAATGGGAATAATATGTTCCTCGTGTGGTTTTAAAACTAAATTAATACCTGGATGGTGCTTTGAAGATGCTCCAAAGTATGGGGTTTTTTTAAACCAAGAAACTACTGGGCATCTGATCAAGAAGGAAATGAGAGAGAGAGAGAGATTAGAGGAGTATCTTTATTAACTGAGATGTGATAAGAAAACAAGCTGGGAAATTGGCAGTTTTACTCAATCTTAACAAAGTAGTTAGACCAGAGGAAAACAAATCATCACTGCCCAGCGGGCCTGTCACTTGGTGGAGTGTCTTCTACATCTCTTTCTCCAGTGAAATCCAGGCAAACTTCCAGCTGCTGTATTTTCTCAGTTGAACACAAGGCTGAGTATGAAATTCCTGCTAGAAGTATTAGTGAATGTACTGTCTTTGGCCAGTTTGCTGAACCTTCTTCTATGACTTTAGTGAGTGACCTCTCTTCTGCCATCTCCCATCTTCCCTCTCTGAAACTTCTCGTGGGTATGACTTGGCCTGTGGCATCATGTTCGGCTGAGTGCCTAAAACCAAAGAAACACAAACCTGTCCTAGGAGTTATCTGAAGAATTAGTTTGTTCTCTGGTTTGCCTGTCAATAAAAACTGCTGAGTGCTGTCTCCTTGGATTCCCTAAAGATGTTTCTTTCCTTAATTACTAATTAAGCATTGATAGGCAGGTTTTGGTGTAACCTCGACAGACCTCCACCAAACTGCTGTGTAACAGCTATTCCTCCAGCAGCTTTGGAGATACAGTTGATCTGATGTGGCCGTGTTAAGACACATTTGGCAGAATTCTCTTATTTTTTTAAGAAAGACACAGGTAGACATGAATCAGGACTTCGGTTTGCTTTAGGGTGCCTGTAGCAGTGTTTTGAAAGGTACTGCCCTTTTTGTGGTCTTACGTGGCATTTAGTTAGGTTTTCCAGTAAGTAATCTTCTACAGGTCATGGATTTTGGTGTTTCCTGAATAGAGAGGTAAAACTCTACTGTTCTTGTCACTTTTCATTGAAAGCAGGCTGAACGAGCTGTTGCTGAATGTGCTTCTTTATGCTCACTGCTATAGTCTTCACTTACAAGGCTGTTCTGGGACATCTCAGAAATGGCTACACACCGTTTTTTGTATTTGTGTACTTTAAACATAAAATGAAAAAATGAGCAAGGCATCTTGAACACGCACAGCTCACAACAAAGGAAATAATGGATGCTTCACTTTGCTCATTTGGAGTTGATTCCCGATAGATGGTGTTTTCTTACAAGTCTTTGAAATAATGGTGGACTTGGAGGTAGCAGAGAGCAGAAGGAAGGAAGCTAACTTCTAAACCTTGCGCTATTTGGTAACTCTGGCAATTGTGAATGTATGAGCTTTGATTTATCTAGAACATGGAATTATTATTTGATGATTGTGAATCATATGTAATCATGCTTCTGAAACTGTTTTCTCTGTACTGCTGTATACTCTAGCTTTGTAAGTCTGTAAAGAAAATGCTTTAGTATTGATTAGTATTGGCAGTTTCCAAACTAAACCCACAGTTTTATAGCCTAGACTGAGCATGACTCAATTAATACGAGTAAGTCTGACTTTATAACCTAAGTTCTACTTAATTGAGGGAAGATGTGTGGTCCAGTTCAAAACTTGATGCTTTTAAGACTGGAATTTTTTTTACTTTGTACTTAAAATATTTGGGCCATGTAGTATCCCAACTGCACTGCACGCAGGTCATGAAAATCTGCTGGTAGAAACAATTTCTGTGTTCTTGCTTTAGTTTTCAGCAGCTGCAGAAGGTTAAAAAGAAGTTTGTACCGCACATGGTGATTTGACATTTGGGCTTCAGTGGTGTGGATAAACCCTTTGATATCAGTGACTGTGGGCATTTTGCAGGTCCAGTGATGGTACCCATGAGTCAGGTTCTTTTTCAAACTGAGCCAAAGCTTTGGAAAGGGGCAGAGCATGGGATCCTTCAGGAAGCTTCTGTTTGAAGTGCTCCAGCTCCAGCACAAGGCAGTTGTGGAAAGACTTACACAATCTGTTGAAAAGATGCAAAGTAGCTGCAGGTACTAATCTAACAGAGAACTACCATTTGTGTGGAAATGAGGGGTTTTGGTTTTTGTAAAAGGATGACATATAGTTGTTTGCGTTAGCAAGCTTGTGAAATACATTTAGTATTGAATTTTTGTTTCTTTTCTTGAAATGGGGAGAAGATGCTGAAGTGAGAATGAGGCACACACTATCCGTTTCTCTTTGATGGAAGGCTTGCTTCAGCCTCATATGTCTGGCTTCCTTCTGTGGTTTCCCTCCGCAGCCTGGCTCTGTGACAACCTGTCTTTGACCTCTTCATCTCTCTCTCCCCTCCTCCTCCTTCTCCTCCTTCTCCTGGAAGACTGCTCTTAGCTGACGTGGCCCTAACCTTGGGCCCTTGGTTTAAGTATCCTGAAGTAAAGCGAAGACGCAAACTCTGTTCTATCCACACTACTTCTCACTGCTCACTTTTCTCCCCAAGTGTGGTTAATGCGGTTTGTCGAACCAGCCTCTGAAGTTGAAGGTATTTTCTGCATGCTTGTTACTGGAACTATAATTTTCTTAAAGAATCAACTTATCCTTGAATGTCTGAATCCTCCCCCCCAAACCAAACCCCAAAAGCATTAAACCTAAACAGCTAAAAAACACCCCTAAAGAGTATATTCTGAATAGACCTTAATATTGCCTGTCAGAGGCCCAGCAGGTATGAGGTGCTACATGGAGCATGCCAGGCTTGGTTTCAGCAGCGTAGGAGTAAGGCAGCCTGTGCTGGGAATTAAGCAAATCAGTGGCCTGGAGTATTTTTTACTAGCTCAGGGCCAAGTGCATAGTTTCAACTGGATTTATGCTGTTGACTGTCAGGGTAAGGTGGTTTCAAGTCTTAACATGGTATTCCTGCAAAAGGAAGAGGTCAGACATGTTGCTTCATCTGCTATAAAGTCAGGTTACAGACTATCGAATGAGACTATTGTTTTATGCTATTACATTTTCCTTGAATATCATCTCAAGTTCTGTGAAAATCTGAAGTCTCAGGCCCAAGCATACATTAAGTATATCTTCCATAGCTTCTTTAAATTCTTTTAAGGCCCTCCTGCAGTTCTTGCTTTCATGGACTTTTCTTTCTTATCTGTTTATTCTCATACTGTACTTGTATTCTTTAAAAAGATGTTCTAGGTCAGAGGCGCCCTCTCTCTAACCACAAAACCCACCTTTCTCATTAGCATACAGAAATAAATTGTGACCATCTTTTCCCTACCAGAGACCACCTATGGTGCCTTTATGGTTGGAGTAGATGATCTCAGAGGTCTTTTCCAACCTTAATAATTCTATGATTCTATGATTCTGCACATCTGCGGTTTGTAAATATATGGTGAAGGTGCAAGTGTATATCATGCAGCTGTCACTAAATTCTCCTTTATTTTTCCTTGATGATGGCCTTCCCGAAGTCTTAACATCCCTTTAGTCTTAATTTACTCTTTAGAGAAAAGTATGACAAGACTCAATGCAAGTTCAAGACCGCCAACAGTGGCAGTGCTGGTGACCGAGCTGTAGTTAAGTTACCACGTTCCTTTCTTGTGGAAGGTGAATCTCGGTCTCTCCCTACTGCAGAGCTGATGATGTGGACGATAACTCATTCTGAAGATGGGTTTAATGAACAGATCAGTAAAGAGCCCATAAAGAGAGAAATCTGAATAATCATACATTCTTTGGGGAAAGCACTGACATTTCAAACACCATTCCAGGAAAGCTGTGCGTCCCATCCTCACAGCATAAATCAAGCCTGCCTGTATCTCGGACAGGGGCACAGCTGGAAGATTATTTAAAGTGTGTTAAGAGCAAGAAGGCAAGGCAATTTCCTTTGGATGGGATCTAGATGAGTTTCAGCGGCAAACTTAATGCAGTCATCTGCAAAGGTGGGCTTGTCTTGGTTTTACAGATCCTTAAAAACCTCTTTAACCAAGAAAACCTGACATTAAAAAGCCCTGGCATCTCCTTGTGTTCATGTGATAGTGCACAGCGACTATTGCCTTACTGCACTTGTTCCTCACCATTAAATATATCTTCTGTCTCTGGTTAGGTGGATTTTTTAACTGTAGAAACACATGGATATGCAGCTGTTTGACCACATAGCCTAAAAGACCGAAGTGCTGACTTGCCATGCTTCCTCAGAAGTCCTTGCTGAACCCCCAGCCCAGGAATATGGGTTGGGCTGAGAGTCTAGTTTGAGGATGTTAAAAAGAGAGTAGGAGGAAATCTGGTGATTACAATAAACACTTTAGAAATGGGAGATGAAAAGTCACAATATGCCATGGAAAGAAATGCATTTTATGGAGTGGTTTGTCTACTTTTATAAATCCAAATAGAAGGTTATTTCATAACGCATTGGATTTTAAAGGATTTTCAGAAAAAAAAAAGAACTCTGATCTTTTCTGTCTCAAGTATCCCAGGAACTGAGAAAGCAGGTGTTCTTGTAGTTATCAGTGAGTGCTTCTAGCTGGAGTCACAGATGCTCGCTTCCAGAAGGCTTCTGGTATCCTAGAGAACGTAGGGCTGGAGTAGCGAGGTGTGCTGTAGCTGAATGAGCAGTGCCAGCACGTTGCGTGGAAAGAGCATTTTTCCAACTGAGAGCTATCTTCTTGCAGTAGTCCGCTTTTACTGTCCCTCAAACGCCCGTTTTGCAGGTGACAGTTAACTGTATGATGCAGCAGATTGTTCGTATACTCGCGTTAGAGTAGCTCCGTCAGGCACAGTGCCATTCTGCTGTCATGACTGTTCACAGGCGTAAAGAGAGACTGTCACTCTCCCAATAATTTGGAATCTAAACTGACAAAAGGGCAATGGAGATGGAGCAGCTCAGTCTCAAGTTTCTTAACGCCATTCAAAACTTCCAATGTTACTCAAGTGTCTGAGTTCAAATATGCTTTTTAAGAAACTTACCTTTGCTTTAATAGAAAAAAAATTAAGGGGCGGGAAGGCTGGAGGAGCAGTGTAAACACAAATACAGGAGTTTGGATAAACCAGCTTCTTTCAGGTTTCTGTAGCTGTTCATCAACAGTAAAGGTAACCTTTCTTCTCGCTTTTTAATCTCTTGCAGGAAGTCCAAAGGAAAGCCAAATGGTAAAAAGCCAGCACCGGAAGAGAAGAAACTTTACCTAGAGCCAGAATACACAAAATCCAGAATTACTGACTTTGAATTTAAGGAGCTAGTGATGTTACCACGAGAAATAGACCTCAACGAGTGGCTAGCCAGCAACAGTGAGTATTGTGATCGTACAGCTCTGAGCTTGCTGTCCACACCCAAGGCAGCATTCATTCACTCTGTTTCTTTTTACTGTTTTCAGTGCTTAGAAAAACCCTCAATGACTAGTTATGCTTACTGCATAATGCATGTCATTATACCTTGAATAGTAATTAAGCTGTCTTACATACAAACCAACTCTGCTCAGCAGCCTGGAAACCTTGATGCGTTTCCTTCTAACTCCCTCACTGTGGCATTGAGGGCATTAAAGTTTTTGATGCTCTTTTGAGGACCATCAGATTCCCATTGTCTGTTTGCTGGGCTGGTTCAGCATGTTTCCGACTCAAGCTATTGGTCTTCCAGAAGCACTGTAAAAATGGTAGTTTATTAAGACTTGTACGTAAAGCAAGTTATGCTTAAACCCAGATGTTCTGAAGTCTTCCGGTTGGATTTCTTCTCCCCACTCCTTCCAAAGTCTGGTGGAATTACTGTGAATTTAAACTGTAGTCAAGCTGCAACTCCAGAGATGTGACTGACTGCTGTGACTGAATGCTGTTATCTGTGCATCTCAGCTCTCATTTACCATACTTCCCAGCGCTTCTGCTTCATCTGCCAGTCCTAACCTGCAGCTATGACCCAGTCTTGTTTACGTTTTTAACAGTATGTGGTAGTAGCAAGAAGCTACTTTAAAATGCACACTAGGAAAGCTTATAGACACTCATTAAGAAAAAGTGAGGTGCCCCCTGAGGAGAATTAAGATACTAAATTATCTCAGGAGATTTTTAAAAGGTGGAAGTGTACTATTTTTCATGCTGTCTTTCTTAAAAGGGAATATGTCATAAGAATTACTAATGCTGTTTTTCAGACACTGTACATTTTAAGTCTGACTTGAAAAGAACGTAGCAAATTGTTTGCCTTCCGCTTGTAGTAGAGTATTCTACTGTAAAGGTGAGGCTGATGACGGAAGCACTTTCCAGTCTTGCTGCTTAGTGAGTAATAAGAGCTGACGCATCATGGCGCTTTCATCTTAAATCAAAACAAGAGCTTTCATTCTATGTGCCTCTTTGTTTTGCAGTTCATCATTAGACTCATTTAGCTAAATCATGTTTAAATTTGTGTGCAAGCTCAAGACTGAGGTCACTTCACTTGCTCTATTTGAATAATTGTCTGGAGGGTAACCAGTGTTTGCAAGTATTTTACTTCTGAATTTCTTTCCTTTGTGTTTATTTTTCAGCAACAACTTTCTTTCATCACATCAACTTACAGTATAGTACAATCTCAGAATTCTGTACAGGAGAGTCATGTCAGACCATGGCGGTGTGCAATACGTAAGTCGGTATTTACAATTACGGGGTTTCCATTAAGTCTTCAGAGCTGTTTGGGGCAGGATGTCGGTATTAGATGGCACTGGGCAAGTGTTTTACAGCAGATCTCTCCTTAGTGAGGATGTGGCAGCTGTACATCCTCTTCTCTCCCCTCAGCAGTGAAGGGCGGTGGAAATCTGTTTCTGTGGAGGACTAGAAGGATGACAACCGGTGACTGTTCTGAGCTGGTTTTATAAGGTCACATCAGAGAGGCAAATTACCATGTGTGTAGCTTGCGGGGAGAGAGGAAGAAGAGCAAGGCAAAACTGTCCTCACTGGTAACAGTGCTGGGATTCCATAGAAGGCCAGGGAGGATGAACGAATTGCGAAAACCTCAGAGGGTGCTTTTGATAGCTGGAATGCTGACAGCACCAGGCTGCTGACGGATAACCTCTAGCCTGACGTGAGCCACTGGCTTTCTGCCCGAGCCCCTGGGCACAGAGGACACAAGCGGCAGCTTTGCAGAGAGTAAGGAAAATGTTTTGGTTTGGCACTTTCTCCCTGTAGGACTTAGTAGACTTTTTTAACATTGACTAGCTGTCACTTATGAAAGAAAGCTTTGTAGTTTTACTGTACATGGTGAATATAAGAAAAAGTTACCATAAACTCCTGCTCTTGATTAGCGCAGTCCAACATGATGGAATATGAGATCCAGTTGAGTATGAATAACCCTGTTGTGTTGTGGGGTTTTTTTCTCCAGCACATGTGTTGATAGTCCTTTTCTTCCCTCCTCTCGCATTTCCTGGGATTAATTTAGTTGAGCTGGATTTTAAAACAGAAGACTGAGCAGTTAATGTTATAGTACATCAAACAAACATGCCAGGGAATGTATGCAACAGAACCAGAGCAATACATTGTATCTCTGACAATAATTACATAGTGCTTAGAAAGGAATCCTTGCTTAATGCACTGGGCTATCTTGTGCACTTGAAATTAGTATCAGGGGCTTTCTTTGAGAGCACTCTGAAGAATGCAAAGCGTATGGAGGGTATTTTTGTATGTAGAAGTTGGAAAGATAACTGTCAGTAGAGAATTAAAAGGCTGTGCTAGGGACTTTGAAAGCAGGCTGGAACAGAAAGTAATAAATCTCTGCTGGACCCAGATTTTATCAAAAGGAGACAGCATGCCTCTAAATGAGAAATAGTGATCCGTAAGATGAGTATTTTGTTGACTCTTGCTCCCAGGCTTTCTCCTGTTATTCCTGATACAGCACTGGCTGTCCAAAGGACTGAGGTGGACTGTTTATCCACTTGGCTGATGGGAAATAGTGCCTAAAAGGAGGTGGTGGTAGGGAACCTACGTAAGTGTTGCTCCATTCTGCTGTAGTGAGTCTTAAACAAGAGTTCTCTGTAAGCAGTTTATGCTGCAGAATAAAGAAAGGAAGTGCCTGTAGGCGGCTGCAGCTGTAGTCTATATTTTTAGTGGTGAGGACCAATAGCAGAATGTTCCTATCTTTGTTTTGGAAAACTGAAAAATTGCACTATTTGGGAATAACAGGAAGCATGTCTACGCTTGGGTGAAGCACTTGAAACGGTTTGTGTTTAGCTAAATCATAACTTAAGTATCCTCCTGTACGTGGGGGCAGATGACTGATTCATGTTTGCAAACTCTCGGCTGCGTGTTTCATTCTTCAGTCAGGTGTGTGGGTCTATGGAAAAAACCACAGAGGTGAGATCACCTAGCTAAACACCTCAATACAGTTCAGCTTAGAAGACTGTTCACAGTTGTGTTCTCCAAGTATCTCTAATGGCAGCTTTGGATAATCCTTATCTTTATGTTCTGCCTTTCCTAGCTCTTCCCTTTTGGAAGAGATACACCTAAATGGAACATGGAGAACTGCCTCAAAGATGCTCATTTGTTCATCTCCAGTTATGACTACTGACTATGACAGTCGTATGTCACTCCCCCCCCCCC